>JAXQQM020086980.1:0-31589 GCA_034641835.2 Pinus albicaulis | reverse complement strand
AAATTAATGATAGGGGAAGGTGTATGAACATCAGGATACAAGTTTTTCTAATGATTTGACCATCCAAGAGAAATTACCTCCAAAACCCTAGGAGAGGGAAATGGACCTTACCTAGGCACAACTGAAGCATGAACAAGCTGTAAAATGACCCAATGGAACTTGACATGATGATGAAAACCCTATGAATAATGGTACACTCAGCTGAATGGTGACATGGACCGACATTTGGACAACTTTGAAAAGAGTGAAAACAAACCCTAGACCTAATGCCTAGTGACCAAATTTTGTTTGAAGACTCATTGGAATGACAAAATTTGACCTTGACACCTTAAAATCACTTTGTAAGAGCATGTTTGATCACTGAAGGAAAGCTGCAAAGGCTGACTCTAACATTGGCTCCAATGGGGATGGTAGCTCCTTGGAGGTGCCAAGAACGGCAGATCTTTGGGAGAGCAGACCAGTGCCTTCATCCATTGGGCGATGGAATCATTATTTGAACGGATAACCCAAAACCTTTGACACATTTATTGAATGAAAACTTGACTGAAAACTGACTGAAACTTGACTGAAACTTGACTCAAACCGACTCGATGGAAAACTGAAATAACTTGAAAAAACTGACTCAACAGACCAAACACAAATGACTCATGACTGACTTAAAACAAGAATTTACAAAGCTTTTGGAAAAAAGGCAGCAGTCCATCAAGATTTGGAATCATGATGACAACCACCTGCATACTAATGAAATATGTACAATCATGTATAATTAGCTTTCCAATGTAACCAGTCAAGCAGATGGCTTCTTGACTGATTCTTCTGATCTGATCTCCTGGTCAACAATAGATACTGGTAACTGGGCATCCAAAAACATAATTGACCATGATCTCCTTCATCACTGAATACTGCAATACTCACCTTTACTGCTGACTGTAACAATTTTTCCAATGGATCATGAAAAACATGAAGATTTACCTCCTGCTGAAAGAACATGGTGTCCTTCTCTTCTGATTCTGATCTTCTTTCATCATGTACTTCAGTAAAAATATGTTCCTGGGCTTCAAAGAATTTTGAACATGTGAATGAGCAGATCTCCTCTTGTAAAAACATTTCAACACATGAAACATATGAAGAAGAAACTGAAAGGGAATCTTGAATGATCTGATCTTCTGTAGCCTGAATATAATGTAGGTCATCTTCATATGATATCACAACCAGATTATAATGTTCCTTATTACGTTCATCAAGCATAAGAAAAGAAACTTCAGCTGATTCCTGATGCTCAAACATGATATCTCTATCATCTACCAATGATTCATCCAAATGAACTTATTTACTTACTTGAACAAAAATTCCATCTTGTTTTTCATTAATTGACTGGATTATCTCTTTATGAAGGCTCTGTTCTGATGACATGAGAACATTTGGATCAAAAACTCTGTCTATGATCTCAACAACAAAATTCTCCTTTTCAGAATTCAACACAAGGTATGCTTGGTCATTACAATTTGAATCTGGATCTGAAGTAACTGACTGGACATTATCAAGATCTGCAATCTGCATGCTGTCTTCTTCTGTGGGCAGATCTGAAATGAGACTTTCTCTTTCACCATCTTCAACCATATGGCAAACTTCAACTTCAACCTGCTGATCTATAAAGCTGCTTACTGGACTGTCATCCTTTTCAAAAAAGGAAGAAGTTTCACCATCACCTTCTGGACCATGTGCACACTGCAGATCTGCGTTAACTTGAGCTGGAATATGACCTTTCAATAGCTGATCTATCTCATCTTCAGACAGAGGAGATAATACCTTTTGTTTTCTTTTGCTCAAACAATGATTGTCTTCATTGATTTCAAGTGAAGGAGTATACAAACTTTCCTCATACTGCTGATCCATTTCATGTAATTCCTGTTGACTGTCAAGATGCAAAATTCCTTCATCTTCCACCGCACTAAAATCTTGATTCTGCTGCAAATTTTCATGATCGTCTTTATGCTGCTGAAATGGATTTTCATATAGGGCTTCCATGATCTCATCATCCATGAAATTATCATCTTCATAATATTTCTCAAGGCTTTCAATAAAAGTAGAAGCATGTTTGCAACAGTCATGAACTAAATTTAACGATGGATAAGATGTTTGATATCTTTCAATGAACAAGGCATGAAAATCCTTTAAACAGTAAATACAGGCCAACGGAAAATTTTCATACCAAGATTGGGCTTCACCTTCCAGAGTGGCCAGGAATATCTTCAGTAAGCAATCTTCAGGAAAATCCACCTTCAACTTGAGAATATGCATGTGAAATCTAACCAGATGTAAAGCAGCATCCTTCTTACCATCATCGTTAAACGTAGGCAGATTCCTTGACCAATCTACCTTGGGCATCTTATTCGGAAAACCTGGAATGTGGTCTCGGCTCATGGGAGCGTATCTTCTTGTGATTCGGTCCATCTTGAAAATCTCACAGCTACTGATCTCCCTGCAGTGAAGTCACCATGAAGCATCGATTTCTGGATTGTTCAGTGAATGAAGTCGCCAGGTGAATGTTTTCAGCCTTTTGATGTGTCTGACTGCTGTCCACCATCATCATCAGATCTGAACTTGATACACATACCGGGAAATTTAAGGTTAAATGCTACTTTATTATAAGTTAAACCGAGATCGATCGAAGCAAATAAGGATCTACTTCACGATGCATAGCAACAAATGCTTCGAAGGCTACCTGACGTGACTTCAGGCTCCGTCTGTAGCTCATGAAACAAATGACATCAACAAGAAAACCAATTCTTCCCCAGTATGGTCGCCACTATGTTAGCGCTCAAATCTACCTTAGGCTGAAATAAGGTAAACTCAAGGCTACATCAAACCACGCTCAGCCTCGTAGCTAGCCCTACGAGGACAGGAGAGGGCTCTCTTCGGGTCTATCTCAGCAAAAGGTCTTCAAAGGGGCTGAGATGACTTATAATGAATACTGATTTTAGGCTAGTAAAGAGATAGGAAAGTTTGATTTTGATTTTTTTGGGTTTTTTGTTGAAAAAATGGGAAAAACAATTTTGGGTCCGGGGATAAGGCCAGATCTTTGCAGAATTCGAGTTGGGGCGAGGTAGGCAGTAGTCTTGATGCTTTTGATCAGGTGTATGGATGGATCAGAATGACAAGGAGCTGAAGAGGGCAAGGGAGAACATGGATCCTCTCCAAACTGGCGAAAACATGTAAAACTAAACAAATTTAAAGGCAAAGCACTGGAAACAATGGATTCAACCTCATTTACTCATTCATTTAGTTTCATAAGCATAAGAAGGGAATGGCATACATTAAACATGAAAGAAATTACAATAAACTGAGAGAAAACACCATCAAGAACTGAAAGCCACAAGAATCCCAACAGGTGCTGCAAAACCTCTGATCTTTCCTTAGCCAAAATATGAAAAATATGTACAATAGTGTGCCAAAATCTTCCCCAAGAGTCCAACCTATCCAACCTCTGAAAATGATTGAGAAATTACATCATATAGACCATCCTAACCCCTTCCCACACCTCTAGGGGTCAAATTCCTCCTTCTAGGAGCAGTTCCAACTAATTCTAAACAAGGAGCTAGAATATAGGCATCCAAACAACTTGCCTCTAAAAGGAAGGAAACTGATTCTTACATTTGATTTTTACTTTTTTAGGAGTGAATCATCTAGAATAGGTAAAAGTGAGTCCAAGTTACATGCCAACCATAAAATTACATCAATATAACTCAAAAATTACATCCAAAAGCAAAACTGGTCCAACTGGCCGAAATCCTGAGCTGGAAGGTGAAAAATTGACCAAAAATCTATATGCGTAGCGCGCCTGAGCTATACACGTAGCACACCTTTCAGCTTGCTTTTGGGGCACTTCCCGGAGTCCGAATTGAGCTCATGATAGCTCGTTGGAAAGCCCTGGATGTTGGCTATCCAACCCAAGTGGAATTTTTAAATTTGGAGCTCATTTTACCCTCCAAAACTTCATTCTCCTACAAGTACTTCCTTCTGGTGCAAAAGGTGGCAGAAAGGTGGTTTTCATGGTGTTTTTGGGCCTTTTGATCATCCAGAACTTGATGAAATGCTTCGGCCATACTGGAGCATGCGTAAATTACCATGAAAAATCCAAAAATATAAAGTTTTCCTTCAGCAAGTGTCCCAATCATAAGCGAGCGCGTCGACGCGCTACTCGTATGGCTAAAAAATCTGTTTTGAGACCAAAATTTTTCAAAATGACAAAAATTTCTCCAAATTTGCTCAAATTCGGAGCGAAGACCCTCCATCATGTATCATGCCCAGCCAATGAAGCCTCGGCCAAAATCCGGAGTGGATCATGTGTTTCACCTCGTTTCAGTATCCTCCTGGTGCATGCAGTTTCAGTAGTGAAAACACTGTCTCTGTTGTGATGTGTCGGTCTCTGTCATGGTGTCACAATGTGTATGAAAAGTATGCTGATATGGTTATGATGAAAACAAGAGTTTGGTGTATGCTCCAATGTCAAATGTGTCACATATATGTCAAGGTGCTATAGGAAATATCACAATGGGAAAAGGACTGTCACAAGGAGTTTGAATGGAAAATAGCCACTCCTTGACTACATGGGGATTTGACACGTGAATAGGAATGAATGTAGTGTAGTGTGGGTCAATAGAAATAGCCCTTGCAGTGTTTGACAATGTCAATGGAGGATGTGGACAAGTGAAAATGAGACTATGTCATAACATGAATGATGAGCAGTGTTAAAATGACAATGGCAATAATAATGACAGCAGTGATGTAATGGCAAAGAGAGGGCGTGGAAGCAGAGACACCACTGAAAATAGATGACACAGGCATATATATCAATAGCGTAAGCTTGGAAACCCCCACACAGTCACTATCATTTGCCTCAAAACCCCAAGAAGTGAATTTGGAAATAAACATAGGGTTTACATTTCTCCACATTAAACATTTGTTTCTCTACTTTCAAAACACCATAATCATGTCCAAAATTCACTGAGCAAACGTAAAGAACCTACTTGCAAGCAGTTGGAGGCAATTTGGCATGAATCTGGACGAAGGAGAAATTTTTTTTGGCTCTGAGATTATACGCGTAGCGCGTCACCCAACGCGTAGCGCGCCAGCCCAACACACAATTTGGCTTCAAAACTCATTTTTTTCACTTCCTTGATGTTTCTTGGCCTCTTTTGATGTTCAAACATGGAAAAACCAAGCAAATTTGATATTGAAGAGAAATGGCAAAATTTTTTGTGTTCTGGCCCAATGCGTAGCGCGCACTTTATATGCGTAGCGCACTACATAGTGCATTTTACAGGAGGATTTTGGAGGCCTTCCCGGTGTCCAAATTGAGCGTGTGATAGCTCGTTGGAAAGATAGTGGAGTATAATTTCCAACCCAAGTGGAATTGTTCAATTTGGAGTTCATTTAACCTATCAAAAATTAAATCTCCCAACACTACTTCCTGCAGGTGCATCAATTCTCCTGAGGCAACGGTATTCTTGACATTTCTCCAAAACCATTATACCTGTGTAAAAAGTGAAGGAGGTTTTTCTTCCTTGGCATGTTTTGTACAAAAAACTCTCTCAGTTTTCCAAAATTCATCTTTTATTTCTCTGAAACATCATTTGAGTGAAACCTATCCCGATGTGTGGAACAAGGGATTTGTCGAAATGAAGCGAAATGAAGAGGATAAGGGGCTTATAAATTCTTGGGGAAATTTTGGGAAGTAGGGAGGGATGTTAGGAAGCAGGGGAAAGTGGAATCTCAGAGATTGAGTGAGGGGAAGGGTTCCAAAAGGGAAAAACACAGGCCTAGCCTAGAAAATTGCCAAGTTGTGGCAAGAAACTAGGGTTTGTGCAAAAATGAGGAATTTGGGGGATCTCAGTGATGGGAAGTGTTTAATAAGGTACATTAATGATAGGGAAAGGTGTATGAACATCAGGATACAAGTTTTTCTAATGATTTGACCATCCAAGAGAAATTACCTCCAAAACCCTAGGAGAGGGAAATGGACCTTACCTAGGCACAACTGAAGCATGAACAAGCTGTAAAATGACCCAATGGAACTTGACATGATAATGAAAACCCTCTGAATGATGGTACACTCAGCTGAATGGTGACATGGACCGACATTTGGACAACTTTGAAAAGAGTGAAAACAAACCCTAGACCTAATGCCTAGTGACCAAATTTTGCTTGAAGACTCATTGGAATGACAAAATTTGACCTTGACACCTTAAAATCACTTTGTAAGAGCATGTTTGATCACTGAAGGAAAGTTTGCAAAGGCGACACTAATAGGGCTCATGTCAATAGCCATTAGATCCCATAGTTACTAGCTTGGGTAAAATGCAGAGGCAAAGAGCAGATTTATCGGCCTTCGAACAGAGTAAACTTTGCGAATGAGAACATGGAGTATTGGTGAAGGGGCGAAGTAATGGGTAGGAAGAATGACGGTAATTGGCATGCCGTGAGATGATGGCATATGATTTCGATATTCCCCCCCAACTACGGTGAAATGATGTTTTTAAGTGTGTGGAGATTGTAGTCATGATGAACAAAATCTTCTCTTTAAACTATCGTTTAATTGTATTACATAAAATTCACATACCTTATATTTACCTTTGCTTTGTAATTCGAAAAAATATAGTGCTTGTTTATAATAGCTCAATAATCATGGAAGAACATTAGAAACTCTTTGAAACATAAGGGAGATCATATTAGAGACTGCTTGATCATAAGAAAGAGGCAGTGAATGGATATTATTTAGACAAGGAGTAAGAGAAGTGAAAATGAAGGACTGAAAGAGTTGCATAGTCATGTTTTTGGAGAAAGAAATGGTGTTTTAGCAACGGAAAAATTAATGACATACTACTGAAAGTGGTGTTTCAGCAATGGAAAAATAGGGAGAATGTTGCTAAGAAGTGATGTTTTAGCAGTGGGAAAATGGGGGAAATATTTGCTGAGAAATGGTATTTCAACAGTGAAGAAATAGGGAAAATGTTTGTTGAAGAATGGTGTTTCAACAATGGGAAAAATGGGAAAAATAGGAAAAATGATATGAAAAGGGAAAAAGGAATGAAGGGAATGAATGATGAAATGTTACTGGGAGATGGGGAAATGAATTTAAGTGAGGGAAGGAAAGCTTCTCAAAATGAAGCTTGGATCTTCTTGTGATGAAATTGTCCTTCCTTAATCAATAATCTGCAAAATAATCAATTGTAACATGCCAACCCTTGACAGGGATTATTAGTTTAGGAAATCTAATCTAATACTAAAAAAATACAGTGCAGAAAACTATTAAGTGCAATGAGGAGCAGAAGACTCCCCTAGAAAAAGATAATGTGCATCTTCCATGCAAGTGGCCTTAAAATCTTCTTTAGAAATAGGGTGCTGATACAAACCAAGCCGATGACCATTTACTAATAGTGGTGTTTTAAAGTCATCAATTGTTAAAAGCCTTACTGTTCCATTGGGAAAAACAACATCTACTTCATAGGGTTCTAGCCATGTTGTACGTAGCTTCCCTTGAAAGTTTTCAAACCGAGAATCATACAATAAAGCCCAATTACCTTTTTGGAACTGCTTGTGCTTGATGATTTTATCATGCCAGTTTGTTCTTTGTTGTTGGATCATAGTTGTCTGATGAATAACATCTAATCATTTTTCATCCAGTTCAAGAAGCTGCTACAACCTAGCTGTCTACACATCAGTCAAATAAAGGTTAACAGCTAAAGCAGTTCTTAAAGTTTTAATTTCAAATTCCACAAGAAAAACAACACTTTTACCATAGACCAATTCATAGGGAGAAAATCCTGTAGTATTTCTCGAGGTAGTTATATAAGCCCGTAGTGCTTCAGGGAGCTTTTGAGACCAGTCCTTCTGGTTATCCTTCACTGTTTTGGTTAGAATGGCTTCTATTACTTTATTTGTACTTTCCACCTACCCATTGGCTTAGGGGTGGTATGGTGTAGTCATTCTATGATGAATATGATATTTCTGAAGGGTAGCTTTGAAACCATGAGAATTGAAAGGAGGTCCTCCATCTGTAACTAGCTCTTTATGGATTTCAAATCTAACAAATATTTCTTCAAATAGGAAAGCTAGGACAACTTCTTCATTAGCTCTAAGAAGTGCTTTGGCCTCCACCCATTTAGTCATATAATCTGTACAGACTAATATATAAAATATTTGGTTGGATGGAGGATTAATGGGTCCTATAAAATCTAAGGCCCATCTTTCAAATGGTTCAAGTATTACCTGGGGGTTCAATGGAATTTCATCTCTATGATTAGGTTGACCCATTCTCTGACAGCGATCACAAGCCCAAACATATTTCTTTGCATCCTTAAATAGTGAGGGCCAATAATAACCCATCCCGAGAATTTTATGTGGTGTTCTTTTATCAACAAAATGCCCTCCGCAAGGGCCATCATGACAAGATTTTAGTATATCATACACCTCATCCTCTCTAATGCATCTCCGGATTTCATGATCAAGTCCTGTGTAGAAAAGACACCCACTTATCTAGCTATATCGAGCACTTTGTTGAATGATTTTTCTTTTCTGTCGATGTGACAGGTGTGATAGTAACTCTCTTGCAACCAAATAATTGGCAATGTCTGCATACCATGGTGAGTGAGCAGATACTACAAATAAATACTCATCAGGAAAGGAATCATCTACTGGAATATCATTATCAGTTTTTAATCATGAAAGGAAGTCAACAACAAAATTTTATTTACCTCGTTGATCTACAATTGTAATATCAAACTCCTGTAGTAACAGTAACCATTTGGTAACTCAAGCATTTGTGACAGATTTGTTCATTAAATACTTAATAGTCGAGTGATCAGTATGGACAAAAGTAGAGTAACCAGTAATGTAATGTAGAAATTTATTAATGGCATAAATTACTGCTAAAATTTCCTTTTCGATAACTGCATAATTAAGCTTAGCAGGGGTCATAATCTTACTGATAAAGTAGATAGCATAAGGAATACATTTTTCCTCTTGTCCCAAGACAGCTCCAATTGTAGTATCTGAAGCATCAGAAGATATATGAAAGGGAGGTGCCCAATCAGGTCCTCTCAAAATAGGAGCTATAGATAACTGATGCTTGAGTTCTCCAAAGGCCTCCTGGCAAAGATTAGTCCACTTAAATTCATCATTTTTCATAAGTAACACAAATAAAGGAGAAGCTATTTTGGAATTTTTTTTAATAAATCTCCTGTAATATCCAGCATGTCCTAGAAAAATTCTCACATCAATTTGTGTTTTAGGAACAGGAAGATTCTGAATGACTTGTATTTTGGATGGATCTACCTGAATTCCTTGAGATGAGATAAAATTTCCAAGCACTACTCCTTCACTCATCATCATATGACATTTTTCAGTGCTTAAGGAGAGGTGAGCTTGTGTATACATTTGAGTACCTTCTCAAGATTCTATAATGCTTCTTCGAAAGACACACCATAAGGGGTAAAGTCATCCATAAATATTTCCATGGAGTCATTTAGCATATCATAAAAGATTCCTATAACTGCCCTTTGAAAAGTTGCTGGTGCATTACATAGTCCGGATGGAAGAACTCTATAGGCAAAAGTTCCCCAATGGCTAGTAAAAGTGGTCTTATCTTGGTCTTGGGGTGCAATTCTGATTTGATTATACCCACTAAATCCATCTAAAAAGGAAAATAATTTCTTCCCTGACAAACTATCCAACACCTGATCAATGAACGGTAAAGGAAAGTGATCCTTTTGAGTGGCTTTATTTAAGGCTCTATAATCTACACACACTCTCCATTTCCCGTTTTTCTTAGGAACTATTACCAATGGGGAAACCCATTCACTGTCAGATATAGGATATATAAATCCTGCATTAAGAAATTTTTGAAGTTCCTCTTTGACAATTTCTCTTAAATTAGGGTTCATTCGTCGTTGGGGTTGACAGACTGGTCAAAAACCTTCCTTGATATAGATATGGTGAGTACATAATTCAGGAGAGATTCCCTTCATGTCTGTATAGTCCCATGTGAATGCTTCCTTATTTTCAAGCAGTAACTTCATTAATTGCTGTGTTTTAGCAACTGTCAAATTGGGGTTTATATTCAGTGTTTTGCCAGGTTCAATTTCTACTTTTATACTCTTAGAAGATATGGTGGTTGATGTTTGAGGAAGATCTTCAGGTTTAAGATTTTCCTGGGTATCTGATTTCAAAAGTGCAGCTAGTTGATTATGTGTTTCCGGAATCACCGAGGAGGGTTCACAAATAAAATTATTAATTACCTTATCCTCAGTGGTATCTTTAAGGCTTAAAGCTTGTCCGATAGTCAAAATAGGTTGAATAGCATGATCATCATAGTCCATCCATACAGAATTCTCATTATTAATAATGGGTGTAGCGTGAGGGTAGAGAGTAAGCTATTTAGTTTCATATCCATTGGAAATTGTCATTTAACTAGATCTGCAGTTGATAAAGGCATCAGATGTAGCGAAATAGGGCCTTTCCAGAATTAAATGATGTCCCCCCAACTTTGTTTTAGTCTGTAACACCACAAATTCAACTGGGTAATTCTAGGACTCAACTGAGATGAATAGGTCTTCAATAACTCCTTCTGGTTTGATTATAGAGCGGTCAACTAACTCTAGAATGGTTGGTGTATCTCTAATTACATTATATAGCTATAGCAATTGTGAAGTTTCAAGAGTCATAATGTTTATAGCAGCACCTAAATCTACCAGAACTTGAGGGATTATTGTTTTACCAATTTGTACTGTCACAGTAGGACGGTCGGGGTCACCATATTTAACTGGAGGGGCTTTACTAGACATTAATGCAGATAGGTCTCCCATAACATGGACTGTAAGGGGATCTTTAGATTTCCTACCGGGTTTCTTAACACAAATATCTCTCATGGTTCTGGCATAAATTGGTACATCTCTTAGTGCCTGTAAAAGTGGAATTTTAACATACAGATTCTGCAATTCCCCTAAAAGATTAAAAGCAGGTGGCTCAGGCGTTCTAGTTAAAACTAAATGCTCAGGGAATGGTGGTTCTACTGTTTCAACACCCTTATTAGAGGGTGGTTGTACCTCTTTATGTGAATCATGTTTCTTAGTTTCTTCTTTATCAGAATCGGAAGAGGTGACATCATCAATAATGGGTTCAACTATTTTCCCAGATCGTAAATGAATGTCGTTACATTGTGCAGGGAAAACATGAAATGTAGGCTGGTTCTAAATATCAATAACTTGCACAGCTTTATTATTGGGGTTAGGATTTGGTTGTACAGGTAGCTGGGGTCTCATCATTTGATTATTTGGTGGAGCACTTGATGGTAGAGGAAGTGGTTGCTGAGATTGAGGAAATTGATTCAGAAAAGGAAGTTGTTGACCTCTCCAATTTGAATTCCATTGATTAAAGAAATATTGTTGTTGTGGAGGCCAAGGAGTCCACATTGCAGGATCTACAAAGGGAGGGTTTGTTTTTTGCATGGGTGGGTAATTCATTTGATTGAAGGGTGGGTATTGCATTTGGTTAAAGGGAGGGTAATTTGTTTGACTAAAAGAAGGATAATTGTTCCAACGATTAGAAGATGTAAATGGCATATTAGAGTTCATACCTTGTCCTCGTGGTTGCCATTGCCTTCTCTGTGTCAGTAGATAGACTACTTCAACTTCTTCTTTAGTTGGTTGCAATGCTGCTTTTATTCCTGGTAAAGAAGGGCATTGTTGTGTTTCATGATCTTTCTCAAAAAAAGTGCAAATTGGTATCTTGTCCAATGGGCATTCCCTTAGTGGATGTTTATCTCTGCATTTGGGGCAAAAGACAGCCAAAGCTGCTTTTGCTTCGGCTTGTTTCTTTTTAACCTGCAAGGTGTCAATCTGTGAAGAAAAAGAACTTAACATTTCAGTTTTAAATTCTTCAAGTAAATTACCTATTTCGGCTCTTGTTGCTCCTCCACTGGCTGATTTTTGAACTCTTGAATATGTGGTATCTCTATTGTTTGACCTGTTCCTTGTAGCTCCTCTTGAACATCTTTTACAGAGGTTAACAATTTCATCACATGACTCTTTAGATATATCTCCTTTACCAAGAATATTTAGCATATCTAAACAGCCATCCCTCACCCATTTCAGTAATATTTTTTTAAGAATATCCTTACTTACATCGGGGTGATTGGATCTCTGTAGGTTGTACTGTAGTCTTTCCACAAAGTCCTCCAAATTCTCGTCCTCCTTTTGTATCATCTTAAATAGTTCCTCTCTTTTTTCTCTTGTCCGACAGTAGTCTTGATATTTAAGCAGGAATTTCTATTTCATCTGTTCCCATGTTGTGATTACATGGCCTCCAAGACTCATGAACCACCTTAGTTAATTTCCTTTTAGTGTTGCTAGAAATAGCTTCAACTTCTGGGCATTAGTAACATAATCATAACTTCTGCATAATATATCAAATTCAAAAAGAAATTCGTCAGGATCTTCAGAAGATAAACCATGGAAGTTAGGTAAGGCTGAAAGTGGGATATTCTTCATGGGAGTTGCTCCTCTAGGGAGATCACTAATAGGAAATCCCAAGGTAGAGAGAGAATTCTCATCTTTTCCCTCTCCTTCAGGATCTACTTGTCCTCCGCTGAAGAATCCTTCATTGTTTCCTTCCATTGTTTGATCTCCTACGGTGCTTGCTCGATCCTCAATGTTTTCTACTGGCTCTTCAATGTTTTCTGCTGGTTCTTCAATGTTTCCTGCTAATTCTCCAACGTTCTCTGTTGGTTCTTCAACGCTTTCTAGTGGCTCTTCAATTCTTTCTACTGGTTCTTCAATACTTGCTGCTGGTTACTCTACGTTCTTAGGGCTCACAACTTCTTCTGTTTCATAATTCGATTGAGGGGAGTGTTAAGGCTTTGGTCTTAGAGAGCTTAATCTTTGAGAAGATTAAGCTTTTGATACAATCTCGTCAATAAAATTCTTTCTTCCTCCCCTTCCTTTGCCCTTGCCACCTGTAGGGTTAGTTTTCTTATGGTTTCCACATCCTCTCATGCAATCTACACATCTAAAAGAAAAACATCAATGCTTTTGAAATCTATAATTTCCTTCCCCGGAAATGGCGCCAAAATGTTGGTCACTTTAATTTTTTATCAATTTAATCAATTCAAGTGCTACATAAATTGTCAACCCAGGGAAGTCTGTTTATTTCAAAGGCAATCACACACTGTATATGCTCAATCTCAAAAGCAATGAAATGTTGTAGTAAGAATCACACTAATCACACCTTTCTTTAACAAAAATAAAGTCTACTTGAGTTACAACAAAGACTATCCTTCTATTGCAGACTATCATTAAAAGAATCCTAGATTACATTAAAAAGACAATGATCTAGGAAAGGAAATCAATCTACAAAAAGGAAGACCAACTATGCTATAACAGAGAACAGGACCCTATTCCCCAAGTAGGAATCTTCAGCACCTATTTCTGATTACCAAGCTTTCACAAACTCATTTCATAAACAAGATTGCTAATTAAAATAATCCACAACTTCTCAAGAATGAATTGTATGAAATCGACGCAACAAGTAATGGAAACAGAGCTTTAGCAATAAACAACAGAATTCCAATGTTGCATAAATAACTTCAGTAAACAGATTTTAATCAAGGCATGAATAAAAAGAACAATTAACAAACTAAAGGAACAAATGGGTGAATCTTGTGAAGAAGGCGAGCCCTTTCCTTCTCACAAGATTCCCCAAAAGAAGGAATTAAAATGAGATGCTCAAAACAAAATTTTATTCATCTATCGAAAGAAACATATTACAAAAGAGTCACGTTCCTTCTCTGTTCAGAATAAACCCCCCCGCAATCTCTAACTATCCTCTAATGCTGATGTCTCCTCCTTTTAAAGAGGAGACATCTATTACAATTGATTTACATTATAGAAATCCTATTTTTAACCCAATCTGATCTTCTGTTCTGAAATAGGGCCTTTCTGTTCTTCCATAGAAAAATTTTGTTACAATGGTTACGATGGTATTGGCTTCAGAGTGGCCCGTGTAACAACTTCCTTGTCTTTTCTTGTTACCGTCATGCTTGAAATGCTACTTCAAAATCACAAATCACGAGCTGTTTCAGCAATGGGATTTGCATACCATGTTGACTGTTTCAGCAACGCAGTCTTCAGACAGCCATGATAGATTATCTGCAGTCTTCAAACTGTCTCAAAAACTATATATCTTCGATTAATGATTAAATGTGAAAGTAATGTAAAATTATATGTAAAACAAGTTAAACATATAGTAAAGAGAAGAGTATTATATACCTTTGGAAAAATGGATGAAAGTGATAGTGTAAGCTTTAAATATGGACTAGAAAAGAGTGGAATGATAACAAAATGTATAGTCAAAATGGTACATTATAGGGTCCCAACATCCCCCCCAACTGAAAGGGTTGCATATCATCAGGCAACTTTAGTCTGAGTCAGAGTCTGGAAATTGGCTTTTAGCATGCAAATTATTTAGGCAGTAGCTATGGAAGGTGCTATCTGTTAAAGCTCTGAATCCTTGCACATTTTGCAATCTCTGCCAAGCTGCTACTTCATCCTTGTTAGCCAACCTATAATGGGCATGATATTCTTTTGCTGGCATCCATAAAATAGGAAAATGAAAGTGGTACCCTATCCATTTTTCGGCACATTGCTGAACACATTTGATGTAGTTGGGTACTCTAGACAATGCAGTTTCAAGGTTAGTAGGGCTAAAAGTATTATACTCCTGCCTCTCCTTAGAGGATTGTTGCCACCACATATTGTTTGCTCTTAAAGCAGTAATTTATTTGGCCTTGATGAATTGGTGACAATCATGGAGTACTGAAGCCTGTAATTTCTATATGTGTTCAATCATTCCTGGTTTCTGCAAAAAATGATGATATTCTTCCACAAAAATGGCAGGGTTCTGAGGTTCTGGCCTTATCCAGAGAAGGCGGTTGTCTTCATTGTGCCTAGTTGCAAGAAAAGAAGTCTGCCATGTAATCTGATTAGCAAGAAAGGAAGAAAATGCCCTGATCTGAATATCACCAACAAGAGGGTTGAGATTAATCTTTATGTTTTCAGGGATAGCTTCATTGTGAAGGTACAACTCACATAGTAGGTGTTGATCACTGGTGGAATCTTCTGCAAATGTTTTCACAAACTGTTCAGATGTAAGCACCTCATGGGGTCTTCCGTCTTTGACTGCTTTCAACTGAAAATAAACAAGGCGTTCTGAGAGAAATAATGAATAATTTAGAGATGGTTTCCTAGTGGCCAATAATTTTTGTACCAGTTGAAACATTAAGAGCAGTTTTCCTTTTAGCTCTTTATTCTCTTTCTTGTAAACTCTAAATTGCTGGAGTGTCTGCTCCTAGGTCTCCCAATTAGAATATATGTGATTCTGCCAAACCAATTTGTGTTGCTGTAAGGTTCTATGTTGGGAAGTAGCATACTGTTTCCTCCACTTGTTCATTATTTCCATCTTTTCCATGGTTCAGTTTGTGTTCTGACATTGCAAGTGGTAGGCTGAGGTATAGTCTGAGTAGCAGAATCAATTACAGTAGGGTAGGATACTTGTACCTTGACTTCTTTTTCTGAAACTTTTGAAGGCTCTACTGGTTCTTTTGTAACAGTAGGGCGTTCTTCTTTGACTGCAGAAGATGTAGATGCTCTGGGCATTGGAACTTGAACTATCTTATATCCTACTTGCTGATAGATGTTTCCGCATTGGTGGCACATATATTCTTTATATGGATCATTTTTTGTATGTTTGTCTGCCATGGATGCCGTATGGGCCAAGGTATAACAATTTAGCTCCTTGTCAAAGGCTTCCCTTGCCATTACCAGTTCTCGCTTATAAGCTTCTAATTCCGATTTTAAAAAATAATTTTCCTGTAAAAGGGAGGCCATGGTGACTGGGCCTTGTGTATCAGTTGCTTTCTCCAGAGTTGATTGTTGTGTTTCATCTGTAGTTGCTTCTTGTGTGACAGCTAGAGCTGGTTCCTTTGTGGAAGCTACTGAATGAGTAGCATCTTGGATGTCTAGTTTTTGCACATCAGCAGCTGGTTCTTGTGTTTCAGCTGCTGACTGAGTAGTTGGTTCTTGTGGAGCAGCTACTGACTGAATAGCTGGTTCTTGTGGGACAGCTACTTTTTCTGTATAAAATGGTGTCATATTACCCTAGTCATCTGTTTCTTGTGTTTCAGTGCCACAGGGTGAGACAGGTAATAATTCCGGGGTTTGGAAGGGTGGTGATGAATGGATTTTTAAAAAAATGGCTGCGGGATCAGGGGTAATAGTAATGGTTTTTTATTCAATAGACGTCCTCATTCGTCTCCTAGGTAAGAAAGCAGAAAAAGCAGTAGTTTGCTTTTTCTTTTTATGAGAGGGTTTTTCCCTAGGAGAAGGGCTATTAGAGGAGGTAGCTGCTTTAGTTGCAGCCCTTGTTTGTCTTTTTGATAAAGAGGCGGTTGTAATTCGCCTTTTTCTTTTATGAATAGAGGAATATGGTGGTGTATCGGCCTGAGAGTCATCACTGGGAATATGGACGGTAGCCTGATCAGATGATTCTGCTAAGTGGTGAGATGGACTTGAAGACAGGTTAACTGGATTAGCTAGTTATGTGGATGGAATTGATGGAGGGTCAGGGATATTCTTCGATTGCTGCTCGTGGGAACTTTCAGGGATTTCTTGGGGGTTCTCAGCAACTTCTTGAGGAATTTCGGAAGCTTGTTCAGGAGGTAAAGGTAAGTTGTTTAGAGGAGGGTTTTGTTGAGTAAAACCCCTCTGAATCAGTAGCTGACAAAGGCAGTGATGGGTGAGGGAAAGGAGTGGGAATTTTGCCCGTCTACAATAATATGACATATTTCTAATACATCCAAGTAAATAGTAAGGAATGTTCACTAGTCTACCGTGTCATAAATGACTCATTAAGACAAAGTCGTGCTGATAGACTACCTAATAGTGACCTTCACAAATGAGATAATGTTTGACGAATTCAACAACTTTCGGCCAAGGAGAAGGCAATGAGTGAAGTCCCACACCCCGACCTTTAAGCTCGACGTGTTCTCCTAGCAGAAGAAAGTCCTGTTGTGCATTCAAAATGATGTGCTTCCAACTAAACCATCGAGTACCAATGACCGACAGACCTGAAACTTGTGTTATTTCACCCTCTGAAACCAGAATTCGGACTCCTTGGACAGTAGAATGGTCTTCTTGAAGATTTTGTGCAAATTCTAGGACTTGCTATGGATCGAACTCTCGAAGTATCTCAAAATATCCCACCCAGCCCTACTGAAAAATCTGATATGCGTCTGGGAACAATTCAAGCAGAGTTATCAAGCCGGGCTCATGTTGAATAGTCGGTCCTCCCATAGTTAACTAGCTTGGGTAAAATGTAGAGGCAAAGAGCGAAGTTACTGGACTTCGAACAGAGTAAACTTTGTGAATGAGAACATGGAGTAGCGGTGAAGAGGTGAAGTAATGGGTAGGAAAAATGACGGTAATTGGCATGCTGTGAAATGATGGCATATAATTTCGATATTCCCCCCCAACTACGGTGAAATGATGTTTTTAAGTGTGCGGAGATTGTGGTCATGATGAACAAAATCTTCTCTTTAAACCATATTTTAATTGTATTTACATAAAATTTACATACCTTATATTTACCTTTGATTTGTAGTTCGAAAAATATAGTGCTTGTTTATAATAGGTCAATAGTCATGGAAGAACTTTAAAAACTCTTTGGAACATGAGGGAGATCATATTAGAGTCTTCTTGATCATAAGAAAAAGGCAGTGAATGGACAAGATTCACACAAGGAATAAGAGAAGTGAAAATGAAGGACTAAAAAAGTTGCATAGTCATGTTTTTGGAGAAATAAATGGTGTTTCAGCAATGGGAAAATGAATGAAATACTACTGAAAGTGTTGTTTCAGCAATGGAAAAATAAGGAAAGTGTTGCTGAGGAGTGATGTTTTAGCAGTGGGAAAATGAGGAAAATATTTGCTGAAGAGTGGTATTTCAACAGTGAGGAATAGGGAAAATATTTGCTAAAGAGTGGTGTTTCAGCAATGGGAAAAATGGAAAAAATAAAAATGATATGAAAAGGGAAAAAGGAATGAAGGGAATGAATGATGAAATGTTACTGGGAGATGGGGAAATGAATTTAAGTGAGAGAAGCAAAGCTTCTCAAAATGAAGCTTGGATCTTCTTGTGGTGAAATTGCCCTTCCTTGGTAAGCCCTTCCTTAATCAAGAATCTGCAAAATAATCAATTGTAACATGCCAACCCTTGACAGGGATTATTAGTTTAAGAAATCTAATCTAATACTAAAAATACAGTGCAGAAAACAATTAAATGCAGTGAGGAGCAGAAGACTCCCCTAGAAAGAGATAATGTGCATCTGCCATGCAAGTGGCCTTAAAATCTTCTTTATAAATAGGGCGCTAGTACAAACGAAGCCGATGACCATTTACTAATAGTGGTGTTTTAGAGTCATCAATCGTTAAGAGCCTTACTGTTCCATTGGGAAAAACAACATCTACTTCATAGGGTCCCAGCCATCTTGTACGTGGCTTCCCTTGAAAGTTTTCAAACCGAGAATCATACAATAAAGCCCAATTACCTTTTTGGAACTTCTTGTTCTTGATGATTTTATCATGCCACTTTGTTCTTTGTTGTTGGATCATAGTTGTCTGATGAATGGCATCTAATATTTTTTCATCCAGTTCATGAAGTTGTTGCAACCTAGCTGTCTACACATCAGTCAAATCAAGGTTAACAGCTAAAGCAGTCCTTAAGGTTTTAATTTCAAATTCCATGGGAAAAACAACACTTTTACCATAAACCAATTCGTAGGGAGAAAATACTATAGTATTTCTCCAGGTAGTTTTGTAAGCCCATAGTGCTTTAGGGAGCCTTTGGGACCAATCCTTCCGGTTATCCTTCACTGTTTTGGTTAGAATGGCTTCTATTACTTTGTTTGTACTTTCCACCTGCCCATTGGCTTGGGGGTGGTATGGTGTAGTCATTCTATGATGAATGTGATATTTCTGAAGGGTGGCTTTGAAACCATGAGAATTGAAAGGAGGTCCTCCATCTGTAACTAGCTCTCTAGGGACTCCAAATCTAACAAAAATTTCTTCAAATAGGAAAGCTAGGATAGCTTCTTCATTAGCTCTGAGAAGTGTGTTGGCCTCCACCCATTTAGTCATATATCTGTGCAGACTAATATATAAACTCTTTGGTTGGATAGAGGATTAATGGGTCCTATAAAATCTAAGGCCCATCTTTCAAATGGTTCAAGTATTACCTGGGGGTTTAATGGCATTTCATATCTATGATTAGGTTGACCCATTCTCTGACAGCTATCACAAGCCCGAACATATTTCTTTGCATCCTTAGAGAGTGAGGGCCAATAATAACCCATCCTAAGAATTTTATGTGTCGTTCTCTTATCAGCAAAATTCCCTCCTCAAGGGCCATCATGACAAGCTTTTAGTATATCATACACCTCATCCTCTCTAATGCATCTCCGGATTTCATGATCAAGTCCTGTGTAGAAAAGACACCCACTTATCCAGTTATATCGAGCACTTTGTTGAATGATTTTTCTTTTCTCTCGATGTGACAGGTGTGATGGTAACTTTCCTGCAACCAAATAATTGGCAATGTCTGCATACCATGGTAAGTGAGTAGATACTGCAAATAAATACTCATCATGAAAGGAATCATCTATTGGAATATTATTATCAGTTTTTAACCGTGAAAGGAAATTAGCAACAACATTTTCTTTACCTGGTCGATCTACAATTGTAATATCAAACTCTTGTAGTAACAATAACCATCTGGTAACTCGAGCATTTTTGACAGACTTGTTCATTAAATACTTAATATTCGAGTGATCAGTATGGACAAAAGTAGAGTAACCAGTAATGTAATTTCGAAATTTATTAATGGCATAAATTACTGTTAAAAATTCCTTTTCGGTAATTTTATAATTAAGCTCAGCAAGGGTCATATTCTTACTGATAAAGTAGATAGCATAAGGAAGATGGTTTTCCTCTTGTCCCAAGACAGCCCCAATTGCAGTATATGAAGCATCAGAAGATATATGAAAGGGAAGTGCCCAATTAGGTCCTCTCAAAATAGGAGCTATGGATAACTGATGCTTGAGTTCTACAAAGGCCTCCTGGAAAAGATTAGTCCACTTAAATTCAGCATTTTTCATAAGTAACACAAATAAAGGAGAAGCTATTTTGGAATTTTTTTTAATAAATCTCCTGTAATATCGAGCATGTCCTAGGAAACTTCTCACATCAGTTTGTGTTTTAGGAACAGGAAGATTCTGAATGACTTGTACTTTGGATGGATCTACCTGAATTCCTTGAGATGAGATAAAATGTCCAAGCACTACTCTTTCACTCATCGTGATATGACATTTTTCAGTGCTTAAGGAGAGGTGATCTTGTATACAACGTTTGAGTACCTTCTTAAGATGATGTAATGCATCTTCGAAAGACACACCATAAGGGGTAAAGTCATCCATAAATATTTCCATGGAGTCATTAGCATATCAAAAAAATTCCTATAACTGCCCTTTGAAAAGTTGCTGGTGCATTACATAGTCCAAATGGAAGAACTCTATAGGCAAAAGTTCCCCAAGGGCTAGTAAAAGTGGTATTATCTTGGTCTTGGGGTGAAATTCTGATTTGATTATACCCACTAATTCCATCTAAAAAGGAGAAGAATTTCTTCCCTCACAAACTATCCAATACCTGATCAATGAACGGTAAATGAAAGTGATCATTTTGAGTGGCTTTATTTAAGGCTCTACAATCTACACATGCTCTCCATTTCCCGTTTTTCTTAGGAACTATTACCAATGGGGAAACCCATTCACTGTCAGATATAGGGTATATAAATCTTGCATTAAGCAATTTCTAAAGTTCCTCTTTAACAATTTCTCTTAAATTAGGGTTCATTCGTCTTTGGGGTTGACAGACTGGTCGACAACCTTCCTTAATATAAATTTGGTGAGTACATAATTCATGGGAGATTCCCTTCATATCCATATATTCCCATGTGAATTCTTCCTTATTTTCAAGCAATAACTTCATTAACTGTTGTGTTTCAGAAACTGTCAGGTTAGGATTTATGTTCAGTGTTTTACCAAGTTCGATTTCTACTCTTATGCTTCTAGAAGAGATCATGGTTGATGTTTGAGGTAGATCTTTAGATTTAAGCTTTTCCTGGGTATCTGATTCCAAAAGTGCAGCCAGTTGATTATGTGTTTAGGAAGTCACAGAGGTGGGTTCACAAATGAAATTATTAATTACTTCATCCTTAGTGATATCTTTAAGGTTTAAAGCTTGTCCGATAGTCAAAATAGGTTGAATAGCATTATCATCATAGTCCATCCATACATAATTCTCATTATTAATCATGGGTGTAGCATAAGGGTAGAGAGTAAGCTATTTAATTTCATATCCATTCAAAATTTTCATTGAACCAGATATGCAGCTGATAAAGGCATCGGCTGTGGCTAACCAAGGCCTTCCCAGAATTAGAGGATGCCCCCCCAACTTTGTTTTAGTCTGTAACACCACAAAGTCTGTTGGGTAATTCCAGGACTCAATTGAGATGACTAAGTCTTCAACAAATCCTTCTGGTTTGATTGTAGAACGGTTAGCTAACTCTAGAATGGTTGGTGTATCTCTAATTGTGTTCTTTAGCTGTAACAATTGTGAAGTTTCAAGAGTCATAATGTTTATAGCAGCACCTAAATCTACCAGAACTTGAGGGATTATTGTTTTACCAATTTGGACTGTCACAGTAGGATGGCCGGGATCACCATATTTAACTAGAGGGGCTTTACTGGACATTAATGTAGACAGATCACCCATAACATGACCTGTAAGGGGATCTTTAGCTTTCCTACCAGGTTTCTTAACACAAATATCTCTCATGGTTCTGGCATAACTTGGTACATCTCTTAGTGCCTGTAAAAGTGGAATTTTAACATACAGATTCTACAATTCCCCTAAAATATTAAAAGCAAGTGGCTCAGGCATTCTAGCTAAAACTAAACTCTCAGGGAATGGTGGTTTTGTTGTTTCAACACCCTTATTAGAGGGTGGTTGTACCTCTTTATGTGAATCATGTTTCTCAGTTTATTCTTTATCAGAATCGGAAGAGGTAACATCATCAATAATGGGTTCAACTATTTTCCCAGATCGTAAATGAATGTCATTACATTGTGCAGGGAAAACAGAAAATGTAGGCTGGTTCTGAATATCAATAACTTGCACAGCTTTATTATTGGGGTTAGTTTTTGGTTGTACAGTTAGTTGGGATCTCATTTGAGTATTTGGTGGAGCACCTGATGGTAGAGGAAGTGGTTGCTGAAATTGAGGAAATTGATTTGGAAATGGGAGTTGTTGACCCCTCCAATTTGAATTCCATTGATTAAAGTAAGATTATTGTTGTGGAGGCCAAGGAGTCCACATTGTAGGATCTACAAAGGGAGGGTTTGTTTGTTGCATGGGTGGGTAATTCATTTGATTGAAGGGTGGGTATTGCATTTGGTTAAAGGGAGGGTAATTTGTTTGACTAAAAGAAGGATAATTGTTCCAACGATTAGAAGATGTAAATGGCATATTAGAGTTCATACCTTGTCCTTGTGGTTTCCATTGCCTTCTCTGTGTAAGTAGATAGACTACTTCAGCTTCTTCTTCAGTTGGTTGCAATGCTACTTTTATTCCTAGTAAAGAAGGGCATTGTTGTGTTTCATGATCTTTCTCACAAAGGGTGCAAATTGGTATCTTGTCCAATGGGCATTCCCTTAGTGGGTGTTTATCTCTGCATTTGGGGCAAAAGATATCCAAAGCTGCTCCTGCTTCTGCTTGTTTCTTTTTAACTTACAAGGTGTCAATCTATGAAGCAAAATAACTTAACATTTCAGTTTTAAATTCTTCAAGTAAATTACCTATTTCGGCTCTTGTTGCTCCTCCACTGGCTGATTTTTGAACTCTTGAATATGTGGTATCCCTGTTGTTTGACATGTTCCTTCCAGCTCCTCTTGAACATATTTTACAGAGGTTAACAATTTCATCATATGACTCTTTAGATATATCCCCTTTACCAAGCATATTTAGCATGTCTAAACAGTCTTCCCTCACCCCCTTTAGTAATATTGTTTTAATAATATCCTTACTTACATCGAGATGATTGCATCTCTGCAGGTTGTATTGTAGCCTTTCCACAAAGTCCTCCAAATTCTCGTCCTCATTTTGTACCATCTTAAATAGTTCCTCTCTTTTTTCTCTTGTCCGACAGTAGTCTTGATATTTAAGCATAAATTTATGTTTCATCTATTCCCATGTTGTGATTACATGGCCTCCAAGACTCATGAACCACCTTAGTGAATTTCCTTTTAGTGTTGCTGGAAACAGCTTCAACTTCTGGGCATTAGTAACATAATCATAACTTATGCACAATATATCAAATTCACAAAGAAATTCATCAAGATCTTCAGAAGATAAACCATGGAAGTTAGGTAAGGCTGAAATTGGGATATTCTTCATGGGTGTTGCTCCTCTAGGGAGATCACTAATAGGAAATCCCAAGGTAGAGAGAGAATTCTCATCTTTTCCCTCTCCTTCAGGATCTACTTGTCCTCTGCCGAAGAATCCTTCATTTTTTCCTTCCATTGTTTGATCTCCTACTGCGCTTACTCGATCCTCAATGTTTTCTACTGGCTCTTCAATGTTTTCTGCTGGTTTTTCAATGTTTTCTGTTGATTCCTCAACGTTTCCTGTTGGTTCTTCAACGCTTTCTAATGGCTCCTCAATAATTTCTACTGGTTCTTCAATGTTTCCTACTGGTACTTCAACACTTGCTGTTGGTTCCTCAACGTTGTCAGGGATCACAACTTATTTTGTTTCATAATTCGATTGAGGGGAGCGTTGAGGCTTTGGCGTTCAAGAGCTTAGTCTCTAAGAAGATTCAGCCTTTGATACGATCTCGTCAATAAAAGTATTTCTTCCTCCCCTTCTTTTTCCCTTGCCACCTATAGGGTTAGTTTTCTTATGGGTTTCACATCCTCTCATGTAATCTGCACATCTGAAATAAAAACATCAATGCTTTTGAAATCTATAATTTCCTTCCCCAGCAACGGTGTCAAAATGTTGGTCACTTTAATTGTTTATCAATTTAAAAAATTCAAGTGCTACATAAACTTTCAACCGAGGGAAGTCTGTTTATTTCAAAGGCAATCACACACTGTATATGCTCAATCTCAAAAGCAATGAAATTTTGTAGTAAAAATTACGCTAGTCACACCTTGCTTTAACAAAACTGAAGTCTACTTGAGTTACAACAAAGCAATCCTTTTATTGCAAACAACTATTGAAAGAATCTTCGATTACATTAAAAATACAATGATCTAGGAAAGTAAATCAATCTGCAAAAAGGAAGACCAATTATGCTATAATAGAGAAAAGGATCCTATTCCCCAAGTTATGATTATGTTACTAATTCCCGGAGAAGTTGAATTTGTTTCTAGCAGCGAGTAAAAGGAAATGCACTAAGGTGGTTCATGAGTCCCCATGGGTTGCTAGATCATAAGGTGGTTCATGAGTCCTCTTCCAAAGATTCACCCATTTGTCCCCATATTTTGTTAATTGTTCTTTTCATTCATGCCTTGATTAAACCAAAGATCTGAAATTTTTAGACATTCTTCTCGGGATTTTGGCTTCGTGCCTAAAATTCTCAGCTTACAAACTTCGTATAAAAAAATTTATAACGAAAATTCCTGATGACCTATTTGATGGAGCAGCGAAACCTAAGAATCAAACCTACGATGCCAAATGTTGTGTAAGCAGCTCCAAAAATAGAAGAAAAGAGATATCAATGCCTTAGAAATAAGCCACTTTGAGGGGGCAACCTCCATTACATTACATAAATGAACAGTTCTTGGATGATACAATTTACAAAACCTCCTTTCTATATATAGGAGTCCATGGGGCCATAATGTAATCCTAGTGGGGCCACAATGTAATCCTAGCTGACCTAACAATAATAATTTAAGGGCACAATAATAACAATATCGGGGTTACAAGGGTACAATATGTGATAAGGGAGCAACACTAACATAATAAGGGGCTACACTATTAATATAGGGACTTAACACTATTCCCCAAGTAGGAATCTTCAGCACTTGTTTCTGATTACCAATCTTTCACACACTCATTCCATAAACAAGATTGCTAGTTAAAATAATCCACAACTTCTCGAGAATGAATTGCATGAAATCAATGCAACAAGTAATGAAAATAGAGCTTTAGCAATAAACAACAGAATTCCGATGCTGCATAAATAACTTCAGTAAACAGGGTTTAATCAAGGCATGAATAAAAAAACAATTAACAAACTACAGGGAAAAATGGGTGAATCTTGTGAAGAAGGCGGGCCCTTTCCTTCTCACAAGATTCCCCAGAAGAAGGAATTAAATTGAATTGCTCAAAACAAACTTTTATTCATCTGTCGAAAGCAACATATTACAAAAAGATTCACGTTCCTTCTCTGTTCAGAATGAACCTCCCGTAGTTTCTAACTATCCCTCTAATGTTGATGTATCCTCTTTTTAAAGAGGAGACATCTATTACAATTGATTTACATTATAGAAATCCTATTTTTAACCCAATCTGATCTTCTGTTCTAAAATAGGGCCTTTCTGTTCTTCCATAGCAAAATGTTGTTACAATGATTACGATGGTACTAGCTTCAGAATGGCTCGTGTAACAGTTTCCTTTACTTGTCTTTTCTTGTTGTCATCATACTTGAAATGCTGCTTCAAAATTGCAAATCACGGGCTATTTCAGCAACGGGATTTGCGTACCATGTTGACTGTTTCAGCAACGCGGTCTTCAGACAGCCATAATAGATTATCAGCGGTCTTCAAACTGTCTCAGCAACTATATATCTTTGATTAATGATTAAATATAAAAGTAATGTAAAATTATATGCAAAACAAGTTAAACATATAGTAAAGAGAAGAATATTATATACCTTTGGAAAAATGGATGAAAGTGATAATGTAAGCTTTAAATATGGACTGAAAAAGAGTAGAATGGTAACAAAATGTATGGTCAAAATGGTACATTATGAGGTCCTCTTCATGCACAAGAGAGAGTGCTTCAGAAGAATATTCCACAGATAGATCCAATATAGGGATAGCCCCTTCAATATGTGGAATCTCATTATCAATCTATTGAAACAAATTTGCATGTCTGAATCTATCGAAGCGATCAAGATGTCGTTCACCAACATTTCTAGTTTTCGAAGATTTAATAAAGATCACATCTCTAGATATTATAAACTTATTATTCACTTCATCATATAGAAGGTATGCTTTGGAGGTGTTTGAATACCCCAAGAAGATACATTTGCGACTCCTTGCACCAAGTTTTTTTCTTCGTTCCTTACGTATCAAGGCATAACAGGTGGAACAAAAAACCCTGATACGCCTCACTGAAGGAATGTGGCCATACCAAATTTCATAGGGAGTATTGTTTTTTATAGCATTAGATGGAAACCTATTGTTTATATACATAACACATAGAACTTCATCAACCCAAAACATATTTTTAACATTCTTGAAAAACTTCATGGAACGTACCATATTTAAGATTGTCATGTTCATTCTTCTAGATACTCTCTTGTGTTGGGGATTATAGGGCATGATTTTTTGATGTTTGATCCCATGTTGGAGAAGATAGTTTTCAAACTCATTTGAAGTGTATTATTTTCCATTATTAGTGTGAATAGAGCCAATATGAGATTGTGTATCATTTTCAATCCATGCATGAACGTTCTTGAATGTTTCAAAACTCACACAAAAATTTACTTATTCTTTTTTGAATTGTGTACGCGACTTGACTGAAGAAAACTAGTGTATGTACGCGACTATTATAAAGGAAACTAGCATATGTCGAGTAAAATTATAATTCAGTTAATTCTTCATTTGTTCAACTTAAACCGGTATATCAGAGATTCATCAAACATTTGATAAGAAGTAGGCATGTGCATTAAGAACATAATAAAGAATCACACATGAGTAACACACATGAACACCAGGGTTTAAGGTGGAAACCCAATGTGGGATAAAACCACCGTTGTTGTTGTTTCCGTATTAAATATTAATATTATGTAAAAATTCTTATATTCTTGTACAGGTGCAGACTCATACCAGTATGCAGACACCCACCTGCTGAAGGCTACAACCTTCACTTGTTTTCCAACTCCTACTAGAAGGGAGCTCCAAGCCCCTGATCTCCTTTACCATCACCCACTGGGAGCTTCAACCCCCTGATTTGATCACCAGCTACTATTGGCAGGAAGCTTCAAATTCCTCACTGAAGGCTACCTGGTATCACTCAGATTTTCCTTGAAGTTGTTAGAAGAGGAAAGGGGTCCGAGGTAACCACAAACCAACCTTCAGATACAGAATCTAGCCAATCTGTATCCAGAGAGGGCTCTCTCTTTAAAATATAGCTTTGTTTTTTAGAATATTAGGCTAGTTATAAAGTCCAGGGGTTTTGATTTTGTTTGAGTTGATGGAATTCTTTAGCTGAGATTAAGATCAAGTAGTTTCAGTCCATTGGGCTAATGGAGTCAAAGGATTGGCTACACTGGCTTAAGTTTTTTAACAAAAGATGGTTTATCAGGGCAAGATAATCAAACTAGAAACAATTATAGATCTAAAGTGAATGGAATGGAATTCGGATGAAAGGCAACGAAGAATCTTTCAACACATTCAAGAGAAGAGAAATAAATTGATTATCAATAAAGAGCAATTAAGTATTCTTTACTAAATAACCAAAGATGTATAAACTAGACAAACAGGAGCAATCAATAATTCACTGTTTAAACCAGTTTAGAGGAAAACATTTAGAATAATAACGACTGAAATCAGATTACACCTAAGTACTTTCTGATTTAATCCTTTTCGTTAATTATCAAGATAATGAAACACAGATGATATTGTAAACAAATATAAAACTTCAAAACATGGGATAGAGATGACTTATTGATCCTTCATTCGACACATGAATCCTGAGAAAAGTCTTCTGCCTCAATTCCTTGTCCAGTTTTGCCACGAAAAATTTCTCCAAAGCTCTTTATTCCAAAATATTCAATGTTACATCAAAGTATAAGAATCCACACCAAAATACTTCCAAGAGTGAAGTATTTATACAAATTCTAAACTAAAATATCTTGAAAAAATATCAAGATTAGTTCACAAATCTCTCCAACTATTTTACATAAATAGAACTTAAGTAAAGGAAACTCAAAATAATGCATCTATTTGGCACTATTTCTTATGGATAGGTGATGACAAAGAGGAGAATTCGAATTTGATCCAACTCTTAGTTGATGATGAGGCATCCAAGTCACTAACTGCTTCCTTTCTTTGTGCATTCTGCTCCAACAATTCTGCAAACTTTGGGTCCAATGATATCTTTTTATTTCTCAATCTGTAATAGATATGTAAAAATTGAAAGAGGTTATTGTGGATTAATATGTTGGTGAGATAAACCTCTTTCATTTTCCTAAAATTCCTCTCTATCTATGCACAAAAGGCTCTGCACAAATATGTGTAAAACAGAGTTTTACAGAGTCTGAAAAATAGCCTGTAACGATGTGCATGTATCTCTGATTCTGAAATCACTGTGCAAAAATTGAGATAGGTTTTTGTATATGGGTCTCTTAGGAACAAAAACCTCCTTCAGTTTTGTATGATGTATTTCCAATTGGCCACAATTTTCTTTGCAAAATGATGCCTTAACTAGAATTTTCTGCAAAAAGTGCTTTCCAACATTGTTTAATATTTCCAAAACCATAATAGCTGTTAGAAAAGTGAGAGAGGTTTTTGTAGATGGTCCTCTTAAGAACATAAAACTCCTTCAGTTTTGCAAAATTAATCTTGGATTGATCGCAATAGTTTCTGCAAAACAATGACTAAAGCATGAAATTTCTGCAAAAATGTTCCATCTTGTTGTGTTTTTCATCTTTTCACCTTTTTGTTCTTTTGACTGTTTTACTTTCACTTTAGACAAAATTCAATGTTGGTGAAAGTATTTTCATCTCTTTTTAACCCTTAATATCTTCATGTTTACTTTCATTGTTTACTGTTTACTTTTTACTTTTTACCGCTCTATTTTTTATCTGTCTTCACTTTGTCATGAACTTGTATGTTCTGTTTTGTAACTGTCTTCCCTGTTGTTTATCTTCATGCTAGCTGATTTAATTGACTTGGTATTCAATCTGATACTCTTTAATCCTGATACTCTTTGACTGTTCTTTACTGTGTCCTTTTACCTTCAATGTGTAGTTTAGGTTTTTACTGTCTGTTTCAACAGTAAATCGTTTAATATCCTGTTTCCTTTGCTTGTCTTTCAACTGTATGTTTTATCTTCCATGTTTGTTTGAATAGATTTGATAACACTCTTGGAGTAAACAAGTCTTATGACTAGTATTAAGACTGTTTATCCAAGGATGTGGTCTTTTGATCACCTGTAAAAAAAAACAAATTGTTAAGAAAGCATTGGTTTGCAGGGGAGGTCGAAAAGGTTTCATTTGATTTTGAGAGGTATGTGGAGTGAATCTAGAATGATTTTTGGGAGGTAAACCATGCTCGAATTGGTTAACAGAGGCTTCAGGTGGCGCAGCTGGGTTACAAAGGGTTTTACTGCACAATCAGGTGAAAATGAGCAACACTAGGGTGTTTGTGTTTAAACGGGTAAACGGTTGATATTGGCGGGTAAGCTTTGAATGAACAGTGAGTTGAATAGGTACTGGTTATGGCAGAAGAACCTTGGAATACTCGATTGCAATTCTTTTCAGCAAAGTAACGGTCGATTGGCTTCAACAGTTGATTTTTGAAACTGGTTGCATGGGAGACTGGTTCGTGTACGAGATAATGAAAACGACGCGGCCAGATTTGTTTTATTCACAAAGTCAAAAGTTTGGCGGGTTTTTAATGATGACGTCAGCAGGTACGGTGGTTTTGTCATAGAGGGCAGGCGGTAAGTGGTTTCTTTCGCACCGCTTTTGAGGGGGGGTGGTATTGAGCGGATGGGCAGCGATTCCATAGAACGAATGACGCGTGGCCATGGTATTGTTTGAAAACCACCGGCTTTTCGCGCGTTATTGTTCGGATCAGGATGGCCAACGGAATTATCAATAGTCGTTGATCTTGGAGCAGCTGATCAAATGGTGGTCGGGGCGTGAAGTTGACAGGGAGTTAATAGCGTGAGCCCGACGTGATTTTTATTAATTAATCGCACCGGGAGTGATTTTATTGGCGTGTTAGGTTCTTAATTAATCGTGGGGATTAATTAATTCCTGCGTATGATGAAGGGTCGGGGAGGAAAAATACGCAAGGGATGGTTTATTTTTTCTTTTAAAACATGTAATAAAACATGTTTTGAATCATTTTTAATGTATTTCTATTATATGATAATTAAATTAGATTAATCCAATTACCATAGGGGGCGGGATTAACATATAATGATATATTTTAACCAAAGGGGGTATAAAGTGGGTTTTTTATTTGACCAAGTGGGGATTAAATACTTTGGTTAAAACTATAATATATGGGTTTTTTGGAATATTACATAAAAATGAGTTATATATAATAGGAGAAGGTCATTTCTATAAGGAGTTAATACATAACATCAATGTTAATATGACAGGGGACAATGTAAACTCAAAATACATTAATATAACTAAGAAAGTGAAGATTTAGAAGCAAATTGCATTATAATCACTTCATCACTTAGACTTAGGATAAAATGTGATTTTGAGGGTTTTTTATGAAATATGTCATGATTTTCCTAAGTAAAATGGGATTTTACTTAGGAAAAGAATTTTTGGAAGTAAATGAGTGTGATGATGAATGATTTTAAGTACTTAGGTTTTTTTCCAATTATTGGGCCGAGGGTCTGGTCCCTCCAAAAGTCAAGGAAATGCCTTGAGCCCCTCTAATTTTCAAATGCCTTAGTACTTAGGGGAAATTAGTGAAATATTTAGGGAAAAATGAGAGGGGAAGTTAATAATTTGACTTTGCTCTGCTTGAATTTCTTCCAATGTAGTGTCTGCCTTTGCACTTTGTGATGAAAGTAAAAATTTAGCACATCTAAAACCATTGATCATCACATGTAATTCAGCAACATCATCTACCTACCCTGCCTACTTTACTCTACCATTTTTTCTTCTTTATTAGGGTGCACTTAGACTGGCAAACCCTTATCACACTTTTCTTTTACATATGGAAATCTATCTAGTTCTAACCTTATTACATCCAAGGGCTCAGATTAAACTGTTGAGCTCCTTTTATTCACTCTACCTATCTACTTATCTGCCAAGATTAAACAGTTTGGTCAGATTTTATTCTCTATTTCTAAAACAGGAAATTGAAAGATGAATGAGTCAAGTTTAAACAATTTGACTCTTCATAAATTGTGGCAAAAGTTTAACAAGCTGCACACAATT
>JAXQQM020082100.1:0-18521 GCA_034641835.2 Pinus albicaulis | reverse complement strand
AGGGTAGAATTACGTCAGTTTTTTTTTGGGGTCGTTTCTCGCTATGCATCAATTGGTCTACAATAATGATGCGGTCCTCATGGGGGAACATCATGATGCGAAAGACGAAGGAGGCTATGGTAGACATGGCATACATATAACTCCACCCAAGGAGTATATTGTAGTCCAAATGAGCATCCAAGACTTCAATGTCTATGTGGATCGACTTTCCAGCTAAGCAGACCGGGACGTTTTGGTAGAGGCCGACGGGGGTTTTGAAGTCTCAGATGAGGCGGTGGAAATTGAATTTGCTCATAACTTGAGAAATAATCAAACCTGAGTAAGGGGCATGCAAGTGGAGGTGACTGAAGAGGTAATTTCCCAGGTAACTTCATTACCAGTACAGCGTCAGAGGTGGTTTAATAGAAAAATCAATGACCCCTCCTTGAAAGAAGACTTCCTAGAAGGGGAAGCAAAACTAGAGAAGAAAGGGAGAGGAATTGATAGGCTGTCACTTCCTCATCGTTGGGAATATGTTTCCCTGGGTTTAATTAAATATATAAGTTGTGAGGGAAGATCCACGATAGTGTTCAACTATCACTTTCCTCTGCTTAATCACCTTCGGCACCAGTAAATGATTAATCTTCCATTCTATTTGTTAGGGAACTTCATGCATATGGCGACAACAGTAAAAACAACAGCACAACCTGAGGCATGTGTGACCAATCATAGACTCATCAAGTTAATCGTGATGGATGCACTAGGCCAACAAGGAAAAACTTGGGAAGAATTCAAGCGAAAGAGGCGGGAAAGCCGGAAACAATCCTTGTCTTGAGAAGTCGAAGTGGAAACCCAAGCTCGGCTGCTTCAGAGTTAGGATTGGGAAAGAACTGTTAGCCCCCCATAAATTTTTGACAAGCAAACAGAGGGCTAAAATTTTTTATGAGCCTTCAAGGAATTCATTTCCCTTGAAAACACATCATCCTTGAAGCCTTTCATGTTCCCTGCCTTTGATTGTTTCCCTATGCTGTTCTCAAGTCAATAAGCCTCACTAATTACAAAAAATTGTGCTCCAAAAGGCCTTTATTTGTCCCTTGTGCCTCTGCAGAATGTCCCATCTTACCCCTTTTTCCCCCTTTTGTCAAAGTTCCCCTGTTTCTCTCTAAGTCCCCCTTCACCCTCTAAATCATACCCAAAATCCCCTTTAAATCCTACATCTACCCCTTGTTTGGTTTAATTCACCCTTTATCCCCCTATCGTTCCCCTTCCTAACCCTTGAAATGCACCTAAAATGGGCTAAAAACCCCCTTTTCAACTTTATAATAGGGCTTAGCCCCTTTCCAGCCAGCCCCTTTCAACCACTTCCCCATATACCCATAGCCCAAGACCAAGCGCTTAAAGCCTTGGGAGCCAATCGCAATCGGAGTGTCAGGCGGGTGCATTCCTTTGTAACACCGAAAAACTCCAATGCGATTGGTTTATTCTATCAGTTCTCTGCTATGTTCCCCACCGTTGATCTACTGTGCAGATCAGACGGCCCGCGCTAATCACAAATCCTGTCAATCACAAGAGTTATGTCAAGTCCCCCGATTGGCCCATCGCAAATGTTTGCGATGCGATTGATCGCAACTTGACTCCGATCGTCACAATCGCAACTCCCCTCCGATCGCTCCGACCTCTGATCCGCCCAATCGCACCATCCCTCCAATTTCCCCGATCGCAACTCCTCTCCTGATCACTCCGATCGCACTTCCCCTCCGATCTCACTTTCCCTCAGATTGCTTTTCCCCTCCGATTGATCGCATCGCACATTCTCCCGATTGCGATTGCGATTACCCCCGCTCCCGATCTCCGATGCGATTGACCCCGAGCCCACCGTACCATACATCTGCCCGTTTCATATAATAAAGGGTTTCCCCTTTGTAAATTGGAAATTCGTTTGATTTTCATTTTTACACAGGGTTTTTCCCCAATCACATCGGAAGTTTCTATATGTGTCACGCCGCCTTACTCTCGAATCCGATTTCCGATTGCGATCGTAACCCCTGGTCCCACCACTAAAGTCCTCCACCATTCATGATATAAAACACCCCTTTTGCCTTTGAAAAGGTTTAAAGCTCATTCGTTTCATTTATACAAAGGTTCTTCCAATCGCATCGGAAGTGTTGTTTCATATGTATATCCCTCCGCCCCGCTTCGATTGCGATTGTGATTTCCATATGGGTCCCACCTCGTACGATCATTCCCATCGCTTTTCTATTTCATTTCATGCATTTCCTTCGCATTTCCAAAAAAGTCCAAATTTCCGTGTTTTGCATTAAAGTTTAAATGTTTCATATTTATTCTGCCCATTTCATATACCATCTCGCTGTTGCATCTCCGCCGTCGATCTCCGCCGTCAGACCATGATCGAATGGTCCATACGCATTGTTCCGTCAAACCCTATTGTTTGCTGTTTATATCATATCAAAGCATTTTTCACCGTTGTTTCATATAAGCCACTGTTCTACCACCGCTGCGCTATCATTCCCTCTGCCCTCCATAATCATCCTTCCCTTTGCATGGATTTCATGACTAGGTTGTGTGTTTTTGCAGAGTACGAGCGGCGGAAGACTGCCATGATTCAAAGTCTCAGTACAGCTACAGAGAAACAGGAAAATACCATTTCCAAGAGCCAAACTCATGGAGAAAAGGGCTGAGAAGACATATAACAGGGCTAGCATTAAAGGAATAGATTTGAAGCTCTGTAAGTCCTCTCTAGAGCCTTTAAAGCATAGATTTCACAGTTAGAGGCAAAACAATGTACAAAAACCAAAGCTATTAGGGTTTCACATCAGCAGATTGTTCTAAAGGACAAAGCGCCCATATCATTTCCATTATTTACCGTGTTCCTGAGGAGATTTCAACCTTGACCACAGTCCAAAGCTACCAGAGCATTTGTTTCACAAGTATGGCAGACCATCCAGTCATTTATTTACCATTTTGTTTATGCACCAAAATTACTACAGATTTCTACAGCCAAAATACATCAGGACCATACAAGAGTAAATGGAAGCCGAAGAAGATCATTGTTCCTTCTAAAGAGTGCCAGAGATTAATGCATAAGATTTAAAACAGAATGGGTTTCGGCCCTCTTTCCTTTATGAGTTTTAATTATTCATTTATTTCTTCACCTACCTCCTCTGCTTTCTTTCAGCTATAAAACTCATGAGAAAATTATTGTAAAGGTTGTTGATGAGATATCTGAGAATTGAAAGCTTTTCTCTTAAGGCATGCTCACTGTGTAAAGTTGTAAGATAGGCTGAGGAGTATGTTTTCAAACTGAATTTCAAGCTATTGGAAAATGTTTTACCTGATTGGTGTTGCTCTTAATATGACAAGCACATTTCTTTGGATCCTGATATAAAGCTACAGTGATGTTTTTCTGTCTCTGTGTTTTATTTCATTCCATTTCAGTTCTTCTGGCTTGCATCATAAATCTGGAATAGGATTTGCCCTTGTTAGGCACCCTATGCTTATGCTTTCCTTGCCTTAATGTTTTCTGCTAAATGTGTTATCTAAGAATTAGTTTCAGTTAATTTAACCAGTGTAGTGGATGTTATTGCCTGCTAGCTGATGTATGAGTTAATGAATCTGCTTCTTATATTTTCTTGTTAGAGTTTAATTGAATGAATTGGGAACACTGGGAGTGTATTGTTGGGGTTCCCATGTTTTGGCCAGGTTGACAAGACAAAAAGATGAGACAACATAGAACCACTTTCAGACCTTAGGATCTAGCCCTCCTAGGTCCAGAGAGGGATCTCTCTATATGAGTCAAAGTATATATCTTTGAAGCTCTAAGTTATGGATTTTAGGCTAGTTATAGGCTCAAGGTTTTTTGTTTGATTGTTTAGGTTTGGTTGGAGGGAATCAGGAAAAGAAGGTCCAATAGAAGACAAGGATGAGAAAAGGGGAAGCTTAGGCAGAGACAGATAACTCAAAGAACATCAAAGCCATTGGGATATGGAGTCAAGAAAGGATTTATTTGTGTTCAATGTGCAAGCTTTCAGTTGGGCTAGTCATCTAGAGCATTTGGATCTTAAAGGATGGTTGGTGGGATGGGACATTAAGGATTGAAAATGAGTGAAGGGGAACCATCCAACTCTGTCTATAGATCAGGCCAGAGGTCATTTAACTCCAGGCCTGCTTGGACAGAATTAGAGGCAGAACAAGGGATCTTGGAAAGGTTTAATTGGGATGGAAAGCTCCTAGTGAGGCAGATATAGGATTCTAGACCTTCAAGGTTCTCAACACATTCGAATAAATCCTAACAATAACATCTAAATACTGATTCCATTAATTCATACATCAGAGAGCAGGCAATGACATCCACTACACTGGTTAAACCAATTGAAATCAATATTCAGATACAAATATAAGAAGAAAACATAAAGGCTGGGAGAGCAGCAACATAAGGTACCTATCAAGGGTAAATCTTATGCCAAACTTCTGATGCGAGCCTGAAGAAACATAATGAAATGGGAGCAAGTCAATCACAAATACAGAGAAAGGAAAACATCACCAGCTGCTTTAGATCATGATCCAAAGAAACATGCTTGTCATATTAAAAACAACACCAATTAGGTACATCATAGCCCATAGCTTGAACATTCAGTCTGAATACATCTAGTCTCAGTCTATCTTACAATATTACAAAGAGAACTTGTCTGAAGAGGAACAATGCTTGCGTTTCACTGATATCTCATCAACAACATTACAATGTTTCCTTCTGTGCTTTATAGCAAAGGGTGAACCTAAGATCGACTGAGGTAGTAGGTGAAAATTAAATGTATCACTAAACATAACAATGAATGCAGGGCCGAAACCCATTTTGCTTGACCTTCTATGTATTTAATCTCTGTCACCTTCCTTGTGAAAGAATGATCTGCTTTGGATATGAACTTGACATTTTTGGTCAAAGTACTCCTGGTGTCGTAAACAAAAAATAAAATAAACTGCTGAAAGGTCTGTCTCATAAATGTCTGACTGTTTTTGAGCTGTAGTCTGGTGGAAAACTCTTCAGGGACATGGTGCATAATAAAAGATGTTTGGGCGCATGTACTTGATGAATAAAAAACATTCTGCTAATGAAAAACCATGATATTACCTTTTGCCTATGCTCAGGATCCTTTGATCGATTCCTCGAGGTCTGTAATCTGCTGCTTTGTCTCTAAAAACATTGACTTAGGGCTCAAGATCTTCATTAGCTTGCCTTAATCTTTCTGCTTGTACTGAATGATTCTGCCTTTTCATTTTTCTTTTGACAGGGTAGCTCGGGCCTTTAATCGTGCTGGAAGGTTTTCACAGATCCTGAACCCTGTTCTTTGAACAAACGACCTGTCTTCACCTTCTCGGGCCTTTTTCATTAAATGTACCATGGTACAAAGCTTTCCTACATCTCTCGGCCGCTGCATAGGAAACTGGGCGATCATGGCGGCCATTTCTTTCAAATATCCCTACAAAAACACGAAGACTATGAAGACATCCATGGGCGAGGGTGGCGGGTGATGTGGATGGACGAAACGGACGTGCAGGTGGTGACATGGCGAAAAATGTAGGAGGCCAGGGGAGGAAATGCTCTGGTGAATGGTGATGGTTTGCAGAGGGAGTTCGACTAGAAAACATACAAAAACACAAAAAATGAACGATTTATACGATGAAATAGAAGACTGTACGGTGTGACACGTGGAATTACAACGTGGAGGGTGGACTCGGTCAGCGAAGGATGGACAGATCTGGGTCATTGATCGAGTAGGAGATCAACGGCGAGGGTGATATACGGTGGGCCATCGAGTGCAGCGGAAGCAGATTAACAAGCGAGCAGCTTGGATCGAGGGAGGCCGTCGGATGAGGATCTCAAGATCTAACGGTGGTAGTGGATTTCGCTGCGAGACCGGGGCCGAAGGTTAACGCACGGGAAGATGGTGGTTTTTCCACCGTACAGGGGACAGGTGGTTGCTGCTGAATGGAATCGCTGCGCTTCCGAGGAAAACTGCCAACTCGCAAATAGTGGTGCAGAAAATACCGGCGGGTTTTCTGAAACTGCGCAGGCTGGGGGGTCCACATGTAAAGCTGTGCGTCGTGCCGTTGGATCAGATCTTTAACGGACGGTTGAGATCCGTCGATTTAAATTTACGCGTCAAAATCATATATATGCTCATTTTAAAGGTTTCGAATGATTTTTCGTGTGGAGACAGATTTGGAGGGGTTAAGCGCCTGGCAGATTCGGTGTTGGTCACGGCGCCGGGTCTTATGGGAAAAGGTGCGGAGGCTAATGGGGGAAGGGGGCTAAGGCCCCATATGTGAAATGTATGGATTTTTACTCATTTTTAATGCAATTTGGGGCCAGCCAGGGGTAACGATAGAGAAATGAAGGGTAGGAGAGGCCAAAATAGGGGTAGGGAAAGGATTTCAAGGGGGTTTCGAGGAATTCAAGCATAGGAAGGGGGGATTTTGACAAAGGGAAAACAAAGGTTGAGATTGGGAAGTTTGCAGGATATAGGGGTAGAAAAGGCCCCTTTTCAGGAATGGATCAGCAGAGAGGATGTATATTAGGCCTAGCACAGAGAGACTCCAAGGAGGATGAATTTTCAGGGGAAAGGCATTCCTTGGAGGCTCCAGAACAATCTAGCCCCCAGCTTTCTTGTCAAGAATTCCATAGGGGGCTAACATGTATAACTCTATCTCTGTCTCACTAGGATCCTTTTCAGTTAATTAAACCTATCTAAGTTTTCCTCAAGTTGTTCCTTGCCCTTCTTTGAGAGTTGCCTAAGAGTATGTCCAAGCAGGTCTAGAGTTAAATGACCTCTGACCTGATCTATAGACAAAAATTGGTTTACCCTAATTCTTTCACTTTCTTTCCTGATTTTTTCACTCCACCTATCATTTTAGGATCCAATGCTTTAGATGACTAGCCCAACTGAAAGCCTGCATATTGAACAACAAGTAAACCATTTCCTGACTCCATTTTCCCAATGGTCTTGAATACTATCTGAATTTATCTCTCTTTGCCTTGCCTTGTATTATATTGAACCCTTCATTCTTGATTCCCAACAACCAAATCAAAACAAATCAAACAAACAAAACTTATGCCTATAACTAGCCTAACATATTAAATTCGAGCCTCAAAGACATATATACTTTGACTATTATAGAGAGATCCCTCTCTCGACCTAGGAGGGCTAGATCCTAGGGTCTAAAAGTGGTTTCATGTTGTCTTATCTTTTGGTATTGCCAAATATGCCAAAACATAGGAACCCCAACATAATGGCGACTCCGCTGGGGAAAGAAACCAATCATCCTGATTTGGTAAATCACTGTGGTGGACAATAAAAGTTTGAATCATCCACCCGGTGACTCCACAGTTCCTAAATGATTAAAAGACTGCACTGGTGATCAGTAGGCCGTTGATTAACTTTTTTTTCACATGACTCCACTGGGAGACCAGTCACATTACAACATCATTCCCACTAATGGAAGACTCTGAAAAATTTGCAGAAATGCATCCAAGCCTCATAGCAGAGTTTCAGTATGGAGTAGCAGGTGTACTGGCAGAAATTGAATGGGAGGACCTTCCAAGGATTGTCCTTATCAGCTCAAAACTCGATACTCAACCTGTGCTTAAGAAAATGTTTCTAGATTTGGTGGTTGAGAGGTATGAAGCTGAGATTGAAATTTTGAACTCACAAGAAAAATCATATCAGTTCAGATACCCCAGAGCATTTTTTGAAAGTCTCCCACCCCCTAAAAATGAATAAATTCCACTAATTTTCGATGTGCAAGAAGAAGGTGATCAGGCTTTCAAGAGCCATTTTGAGGATGCAGTGGAAGAAGCAATGGTCAAAGTTGCCCAGGATGCAGACAACCTACCGATCATGGTAGGCCTGAAAGAAGAAAGTGTGCATCATCTGTTTATTTATCCTATGGCAGAATATATGGAGGCCCTGATTTGCTCAAATACTCCAGCATTGATCCTTAGCACGGGCAAGATTCACCAGGAGTGGTCACTACTGATGGGGACCTCAGTTTTGAAGAACCATAGGTAGAGTACCCTGTGGTTGTCTCTGATGAGAAGTCAGTGCTTCTATCCTTTTTTTCTACTGCTTGACTGGCTGCATTGGCATTATTGTATCACCTAGAACATCAGAGATTCCCAAGTTAGAGTAGGGTAGATAGGAAAAGCTCAATAAAGCTTAGTTTATGAGCATGTAGTTAGTTGTTTTAATTTCTACAAAGTCCAGCAAGCCAGACAGTCTAATCCTGGCTCGACTGTTTTCAATTTCTGTCTTAGAATGTAGAGAAGAAATCTGTTGGACAGTCTAATCCCAGCAGATATTAGTTTAGGTAGAGAAACTATGAGGCCAACAGTCTAATCTGGTCTCATGGAGCAATAAGGGTAGATTTAGAATAGTTTTATTTTTTGTTATAAAAATAAATGATGTAAAGGGTCTGCTAGTCCAAATGCACCCAGAAGAAAAAAAGTTAGGACTGTAGTCTGGGTAGGTAGTTGTTTGGGAGAATGTTTACTGCTGATATGATGTCTTCATGATTTGTGGTAGCTGATCTATAGAAAGAAAGGGATGTGCCAAGCACCAAGCATCTGGCCTGCACCAAAGATCATTCTCTGGATTCTTGACTCCTTCAAGAAGAATCCATCCCCATGTGGACCCACTGTTAGCCCCCCATAAATTTTTGACAAGCAAACAGAGGGCTAAAATTTTTTATGAGCCTTCAAGGAATGCATTTCCCTTGAAAACACATCATCCTTGAAGCCTTTCATGTTCCCTACCTTTTATTGTTTCCCTCTATTTTTCTTGAGTCAATAAGCCTCACTAATTGCAAAAAATTGTGCTCCAAAGGGCCTTTATTTGCCCCTTGTGCCTCTGCAAAATGTCCCATCTTACCCCTTTTTTCCCCTTTTTTCAAAGTTCCCCTGTTTCTCTCTAAGCCCCCCTTCACCCTCTAAATCATACCCAAAATCCCCTTTAAATCCTACATCTACCCCTTGTTTGGTTTAATTCACCCTTTATCCCCCTATCGTTCCCCTTCCTAACCCTTGAAATGCACCTAAAATGGGCTAAAAACCCACTTTTCAACTTTATAATAGGGCTTAGCCCCTTTCCCGCCAGCCCCTTTCAACCACTTCCCCATATACCTGTAGCCCAAGACCAAGCGCTTAAGCCTTCGGAGCCAATCACAATCGAAGTGTCGGGCGGGTGCATTCCTTTGTAACATTGAAAAACTCTCATGCGATTGGTTTATTATATCATTCCTCCGCTGTGTTCCCCACCTTTGATCTACCGTGCAGATCGGACGACCCACGCTAATCGCAAATCCTGTCAATCGCAAGAGTTATGTTAAGTCCCCCGATCGGCCCATCGCAAATGTTTGCGATGCGATTGATCGCAACTTGACTCTGATCATCACAATCGCAACTCCCCTCCGATTGCTCTGACCTCTGATCTGCCCAATTGCACCATCCCTCCGATCGCCCCGATCGCAACTCCTCTCCTGATCACTCCGATCGCACTTCCCCTTCGATCGTACTTTCCCTCCGATCGCTTTTCCCCTCCGATTGATTTCATCGCACATTCTCCCAATTGCGATTGCGATTACCCCTACTCCCGATCTCTGATGCGATTGACCACGGGCCCACCGTACCATACATCCGCCCATTTCATACAATAAAGGGTTTCCCCTTTGTAAATTGGAAATTCATTTGATTTTAATTTTTACACAGGGTTTTTCCCCAATCACATTGGAAGTTTCTATATGTGTCACGCCGCCTTACTCCCGACTCCGATTTCTGATTGCGATCATAACCCTCAGTCCCACCACTAAAGTCCTCCACCATTCATGATAAAAAAACCCCTTTTTCCTTTGAAAAGGTTTAAAGCTCATTCGTTTCATTTATACAAAGGTTCTTCCAATCGCATCGGAAGTGTTGTTTTATATGTATATCCCTCCGCCCCGCTCCAATTGCGATTGCGATTTCCATATGGGTCCCACCTCGTACGATCATTCCCATCACTTTTCCGTTACATTTAATGCATTTCTTTCGTATTTCCACCAAAGTCCAAATTTCTATGTTTTTCATTAAAGTTTAAATGTTTCATATTTATTCCGCCCATTTCATATACCATCCCGCTGTTGCATCTCCGCGGTTGATCTTCGCCATCAGACCATGATCGAACGGTCCATACGCATTGTTTCGTCAAACCCTATTGTTCGCTGTTTATATCATATCAAAGCATTTTTCACCGTTTTTTCATATAAGCCACTGTTCTACCACCGCCGCGCTATCATTCCCTCCACCCTCCATAACCAGCCTTCCCTTTGCATGGATTTCATGACTAGGTTGCGTGTTTTTGCAGAGTACGAGCGGCATAATACCGCCATGATTCAAAGTCTCAGTATAGCTACAGAGAAACAAGAAAAGATCATTTCCAAGAGCCAAAATCATGGAGAAAAGGGCTGAGAAGACATATAATAGGGCTAGCATTAAAGGAACAGAGTTGAAGCTCTGTAAGTCCTCTCCAGAGCCTTTAAAGCATAGATTTCGCAGTTAGAGTAAAACTAGCGCACAAAAACCAAAGCTATCAGGGTTTCACATCAGCAGATTGTTCTAAAGGACAAAGCGCCCATATCATTTCCATTATTTATTGTGTTCCTAAGGAGATTTCAACCTTGACCACAGTCCAAAGCTACCAGAGCATTTGTTTCACAAGTATGGCAGACCATCCAGTCATTTATTTACCATTTTGTTTATGCACCAAAAGTACTACAGAGTTCTGTAGCCAAAGTACATCAGGACCATACCAGAGTAAATGGAAGTCGAAGAAGATCACTCTTCCTTCTAAAGAGTGCCAGAGATTAATGCATAAGATTTAAAACAGAATGGGCTTCGGCCCTCTTTCCTTTCTGAGTTTTAATTCTTCATTTAGTTCTTCACCTACCTCCTCTGCTCTCTTTCAGCTATAAAACTCATGAGAAAATTATTGTAAAGGTTGTTGATGAGATATCTGAGAATTTCAAGCTTTTCTCTTGAGGCATGCTCACTGTGTAAAGTTTTAAGATAGGCTGAGGAGTATGTTTTTAAACTGAATTTCAAGCTATTGGCAAACACTGTACCTAATTGGTGTTGCTCTTAATATGACAAGAACATTTATTTGGATCTTGATCTAAAGCTGCGGTGATGTTTTTCTGTCTCTATGTTTTATTTCATTCCATTTCAGTTCTTCTGGCTTGCATCAGAAATCTGGCATAGGATTTTCCCTTGTTAGGCACCCTATGCTTCTACTCTCCTTGCCTTAATTTTTTCTGCTAAATGTGTTATCTAAGAATTAGTTTCAGTTAATTTAACCAGTGTAATGGATGTTATTGCCTGCTAGCTGATGTATGAGTTAATGAATCTGCTTCTTAGATGTTATTGCTAGAGTTTAATTGAATGAATTGGGAACACTGGGAGTGTAGAACTCTATCTCTGTCTCACTAGGATCCTTTTCAATTAATTAAACCTATCTAAGTTTCCCTCAATTTGGTCCTTGCCCTTCTTTGAGAGTTTCCTAATAGTATGTCCAAGCAGGTCTAGAGTTAAATGACCTCTGACCTGATATATAGACAGAAATTGGTTTACCCTCATTCTTTCACTTTCTTTCCTGATTTTTTCACTCCACCTATCATTTTAGGATCCAATGCTTTAGATGACTAGCCCAACTGACAGCCTGCATATTGAACATCAAGTAAACCCTTTCCTGACTCCATTTGCCCAATGGTCTTGAATACTATTTGAATTTATCTCTCTTTGCCTAAAATCTTCTTTGCCTTGCCTTGTCTTATATTTAACCCTTCATTCTTGATTCCCAACAACCAAATCGAAACAAATCAAACAAAAAAACCTTGTGCCTATAACTAGCCTAACATATTAAATTTGAGCCTCAAAGACATATATACTTTGACTATTATAGAGGGATCTCTCTCTGGACCTAGGAGGGCTAGATCCTAGGGTCTAAAAGTGGTTTCATGTTGTCTTATCTTTTGGTATTGCCAAATCTGCCAAAACATAGGAACCCCAACACAACCCACCTTTCGAGCATTCATGGCGACTCCACAACATGCTGACCAGAGTTTCTGTTGAACAAGATGACAATGTTTGTGGAAGATATTTTATCTTGTGAAGGTTTAAATTCATTTACGAATAAGTTATTAGAATTCCAGCTTGATGGAGATTTTCTAGGGGATGTATTTCTCATTTTGAAATCAAGAAAATTTGGTCCTAAAGCTAAATCATATTTTCTGTAGATAATTGTTGAACAATACGAAAATGACATTGAAATTTTTAATTCTCAAATTCATTCATATAATTTCTGAGACCCTAAAGAATTCTTGGAAAATATTCCTTCTCCAAAGCAAGAGGAAATTGTACTACCTCTTGAATTACATATTGAGGATGATTATTCTTTCGAGTACAAAACTGAAGATGTGGTTTCAAGGTTTAATATTGAGGATACAACTAATCAACTAGTCATTGAAGGCCTAGAAGCAAATATCATACATCATGTTTTTATAGATCCTATAACAGATTATATGGAGGTTCTTTTTAGCTCAATTTTTCAAACATGTATTCTCTATAAGAATCAAATACATCAGTAGTTTCCATTACATATTACAAATTTGATTATGTGGACACATAATCAAGTTATACTTTTGATTTTCCTGACAAGAAGTCAAGTTGTCCATTTGTTTCTGCTACTTGACTACTTGCACTATCATCATTGTATCATTTAGAATAGCAGTAAGTTTAGTAGGGTAGGGTAGGTAGGTGTGAAAATAAGCTCGGTACTCTGAGCATAATTCCAGTTTTAGTTTCAAATCACTTTTCAGTTTTTCGGTTCAAGTGTGTCCCAGACTTCCGTTTGCAGAGAGTGTTGATTTCAACTTGAATATTTTCAGCCACAGAGGTCGTAGCAGATCAAGTTGAAAATTTGGGATCAGACCACTGGATTAGGCTACTAATATACAGTGTTCTTGACACCTCCTGAAGGAGTTTCCATCCCTAGTTGGAGCCTCTGTTAGCATCCTATAATATATAGTATCACAAGGTGACTGATTATTCTTTTCAGATCTTGTATATTGAAAATGATATTCCATGATCATCATTTATTTCTGAGAATTTACTTCAGGGAACCAATGCATACGATGGTTTTATTCACTTTGTTTCCAGTATAGTCCAAACTAATCCTAAATTTATTCGGTGGCACTATCCGTCTCATAAAACCCCCCAAAAACCACATGCATAAAGTTTTAGGACTTCATATTGAGCACCGATACCTCCATTTCAGTTCCGCCCACCCACTTTAGGCTGCTCGATGTATGTATATATCATATATTTCATAAACAGCATAAGCCTTATCTTACCACAACAAACCTTGGGACCCCTTCCTTGCCTTTTCACATCGATATTTCACAATAGTTCTCACCGCATTATTTTGTTGTTTCTTCGAACCGCCGATGTGGTATAGTGGGACCCTTCTTGCCATGTCACCTACCTCTTGATCGCATTGGCACAAATTCGCACTCTTTACCATTTTTTATCTTAGTTTGTCACTTCTAATGCTGATGCGATATAGTGGGACCCTTCCCGCCACATCACCTCTGTTCTCGTCATGGTTTTCACTTCGCCAGATTTAGCCTTTAACTCTCGTTCCTCATAACATAAACCTTAGACCTTGGAATGTGCAATAAACCTTAAGTGTTGGAATGTGAGATAAGCCTTAAATGTTGTGATGCCTGATAAACTTTAAATCTTGTGATTTTCGATATCTGTGGGACCCCATCGCATGTCGCAATTTGCAAGTTCAAGAGGGTTAGCGCTAAAGAAATTTGTTAGAGAACCGAAATGCGAAGTGCGATATTGACATGGATGTGATGAATTTCATAGCTAAAGCGTAAAGGATTTCACGTCCGAATGTATAATTTTTTTACGGTGTTTATGAAGAAAAGGGCTAAGCATAGCAAAAGGACTCGGGAAACTGCCCACTCAAATGAATTTATGCCAATCATTCGAGGAACAATGGGTTTTCCATTTTAAAATCTCCACTGTAGGAACAACTAGCACACAAGAGATAGAAGCGATCATAAATGGAAAAAGGCAGCAAACACAGCCAGTGCAACAATTAGATCTGCTGAACCAGCCAGTGGAGCACCAGATTTAATTATCCAACAACGGTTATTTGAAGAAGTAGGGCCAAATGTCAGATTTGTTTTATCATAACCTCTTTGTGATGCTAAGAGCCAAATTGTTCCTACTGTGTAATCAATAAGGGACTACTAGGGCCACTATTCTAGCCAGACTTATCTTATCACTGTCTGAATGGTTCCACTTGTCAAATTTTAGCTTGAATGTAATTAATGACTATCTTTGAAACAGATGGAGTAACCGACTTATATTTTAGATAAATATTGTATGCATTAGTAGTATTAGGAGGCCTCAAATGGGAAGAACCACTATAAAGGCTCATCTGGTTGTAAACATTTTTTTTTGGATGAATGAAAGGACACTGATGTTTTCAAATCCTTGTGTTATGATCTTTGGTGAAGTGCTTTCTCCCTGTAATTTTTCACCTTCTTGTTTCAGATATTGTTTTCTTTCTTTGTTGTTTATAAGAAAAAAAAAATCAGGATTTTCCATCGAGCACCCTGCTCAGTATTGAAATAGTAATCTATGTTTTCCTCTAAAATTTGAATGCATAATTTAGAGAAGGTATACTCTGCATTCACATTGAACCTCAATCTCTCCTCCTCATTTCCATTTCACAAATTTTAAGAACCTGTTGGCATGACTATCTTTCCTGGTTACACATGATTTCATTTATTCATCCATTTAAATGTTTTTACACCTATTTGACTCCATAGCCCAATGGCCCTCTTCTATTGTCCCAAACAAAAAATCTCAAACAAACCCCATGCACTAATAGCTAGCCTAAAATTCCCAATCAACAATGATATATACAACAGAGAGATCCCTCTCTGGGTCTAGGAGGGCTAGATCCTAGGCCCAAAGTGATTTTGATGTTAAATTTGTATTTTTGTTTTCACCCTTGAAATTATGGAGTGATAACACAAAGTTTTCAGAGCTAAAAGGAATCATTGGGGAACTTGGAGTTATGAAAATCGCATTGAAGCATCATGCACACCCAGTAAACCAACATCCATATAATTTGAGCCCATGATATAAATATAAGGTGAAAGAAGAGTCGGACAAAATGGTTGTTGTAGGAATCATTGAACCTACAGAAGAGTCTTATTGGGTAATTCCAATGGTTTTGCAAGATAACAAAAACAAGGGAGAAATCAGATTCTTTGTTGATCTATGCAAACTGAATGATTCTTGTGTGCATGATCTATTGCGAAATCCATTCTTTGATGAAATCTTGGATAATGTTGGAGGCCAAGAAGCATATTCCTTCACATATGGGTTTTCAGGATATCATCAAATCCGGATTGAGCCAGAAAATCAGAGTAATACCACCTTTGCTACTGAATGGGGTTCTTTCCAATATATAGTCATGCCGTTTGGGTTGAAGAATGCTCCTGCCATTTTCTCGTGTGTTAGTCATCAATATTTTTCACCTATTGATGATGACTAGTTCTTAAAGCCAATTTTTCTAGAAGCTGGTTTCCAATTTGTCAAATCTGTCATCTAGAAAACACCCCTAAACAATTTTTGTTCTCCTACCTTTTCCAGTCTGCCTATGATGAGAAAAAACTTAGTGGTCAAGTCCTATCTAGTTTCAGTCATATAATCTTGTCCATGAGCTGTCATAAGCTAAAGTTATCTGTTGTCATTTACCCTCATCCCCAGGTCATTCACTAACCAAATGTTGATAAGAATGTTAGCCACCCTACCTCTGGTCATATGCCATTTTGAGATCTAATCATACCAAACAGAATACTCAAAATCTATCAAAGATCTCCCCTAAGTTAGGTAGTGATGCTTTAGGGAATCCCTTCCTTGGAAAAAAAATCCTGAGCCAAAATATTTTGTTCAATACCAACCAACCCTGAATTAGTGCTTAACCTGCAAAAAACAAAGCTTGATACACCCATAGGTCGCACCACTAAAATTTCTTGATGGCTCAGTACTACATGTTTCAAAACTCAAACTGACATAATGTTGATCTATAGTGTTTCAATGTCTCTGTCAAAAATAAAGATGTACAAGTATCCCAAAAGACATCGTCAAGCTAAACATAAGAAGACAGCTACTTCTCATGTTGTTTTGAGCCTGGGATAAGAATACTAGTCAGAGAGAAAATTCAATAAGCCTCTGCAAACACAATCAAGAAAGGTTAGTAAGAAATGAGTAGCCAGCAAATACTCTACAAATATAAGTCATGTGGCTCCTGGTTTAAAGATTCACAAGGATATTCTGACCACAGGATACATATCTCAGAACATGCCTCTTATAGCAGATTGTCAAATTTTCACTTTATTACTTATCGTGATATACCAAGCAGAGATGTGTATTACAAGGAAAGATGACACAGTCTGAGAAATGGATGAAATGTCATGAATGTGTTAACCTCCTCCAAACATGAGCAGATGGTTGGGTCACTTTTTGAAAACCTCCTCCAAGCAAGAGTAGATGGTTGGGTGACATGTTGAAAACCTCCTCCAAGCAAGAGTAGATGGTTGGTCACATGTTGAAAACCTCCTCCAAGCAAGAGAAGATGGTTGGTCACATGTTGAAAACCTCCTCCAGTATAAAGAGCAGATGGTTTGGAAATATCATGTTAACCTCCTTCATTTAAAATCATATGGTTAGGAACATGATAAAGGCCTCCTTCATTTAAAAATAGAGGGTCAGGAAAAGAGGTATAACCTCATTCAAAGAACACAAGACTAATAGTGTTTCAAATGACCTAAAAACTTGTTTACACCACTCCCTCCAAAAGGATGAAACAACTGATATAGCAGTGGTGTTTCAAATAGTGTTTAAATGTGTTCATAGTTTAAAGGACAGAATTGAAATTCAGTGGGAAGAAATCTAAGGTTTATGAGTTGAATTCTGGTGTTAAACATAGGCCAAACAGTGATATTATGGTGTTCAATAAGCTTTGTGTTTTCTGTCCATAAAGGTCTTCTTCAAAGGGCAATCTGAAGCTAGAATGACCACAACTTGGAACAAGGTCATCAAAATGACAGGAAGGGTATGACACAATGACTCAAATTCAAGACAACATTCAAAGAAATAAAGCATACCATAGTCACGGACAAGACTTTTTAATGTATTTAAAAACAAACTCTGTGGTTTATATAATTGCATTAAGGGTTTTAAAATCCTTCTCCTTGATAAACAGATATAGGTCAAATCTTGGTGAGCACAAATGAGGTTTTTTCCACAGTCAAGAGAAAATGTTATAAGGTGCCTAACAGTTCAGCAGTCTTTGATATGGTTCCTGAATAAATTTTCCCTTTTAAGGGACAAAACAACCTCAATCTTCAACAATAGCCTCCTCATATGCATACAAAGAGGAAAATTAAGAAAATAGGCCCCGATGGTATTTTAAAAAGTCATGTATTACCAAGAACAGTGATTTATGTTTGATATGAAAAAAATCCTTTTCAAAAGGCATCCAAACCCTTACAAAGTAAATACAAAGGTTTTTGAGCTTATTTGAATTATAAAGGTGGAAGTGACCATTTAAAGGGCCCATTATGCAAATGTCAAACCATGAAGCAATCATCCTTAGCTGCTCACTGAAAAAATAGAGATTTTTTGGGAAATTTTTCAAGTTATAAGTGCTCAAGGTCTACACGGCGTGCCTGTGAGTGCCCATACAAAGCATTTGAATGCAGGCGCGGCGCGCCTAGGTCTTTGGTCACCGGGTGCCCAAAAAAGACTCGACAGCCTCCATCTACGGGGCGTTTTCTCCTACAAATGTGCCGCTCACCCAAAAGGTTTCCAAAAATGCCTTTGAAAGCTGAATCAATTATCAACAAGGCCCATAAACATTCTTCAAGGTACTTCTTCACTTCTTGGTAAATTTTGAAGCTAAATGGGGGTGTTTTTGCTGTGTTTTCCCTAAGAAGAAACAGTGATTTTGAAAGCACTTCATCATCTAAAAACATAGAGATAGATAGTGGTAAAGAGATAGAGTTTTTTTCGAAATCGAAGGAGGTCTCCTTGTGTTGTGAAGAGGTCTCAAATTTTCTTGAAGAGGTATCCTAACAGTGTTAACAAGGCACAAACCTTGTCTCCTAAAAAACAAAGAAAGACATAGTGATTAGGAGTTTGGGCATTTGGTCAAAATCAAAGAAGTTTTTGTTGCTGTGAGTGTCAAGGATTAAAACAGTGAAAGAAGGGAGGTTTGTTATCCCAATTTGAAAACTCTTTGTTGTGCTATAAAAATAGCTAAGACTGCCCACAGTTACTATAAAGGAGAAGATTTAGTTTAAGAGGTCTTCAAAATCAATGTAAAAGAAATATCTTAACAATATTT
>JAXQQM020092678.1:0-10616 GCA_034641835.2 Pinus albicaulis | reverse complement strand
TTTCGAATAGGTCTGCAGCCGCCATCGAGCTTTTACCGTCGCCGTGAGCGCGCCTGGGGGTGGGGAGCCCTCTCCCACCCCTCCGTCATCTTCTGAAGACGCCTTCCGAAGCCTATTATCGCAGAAAGGGAAGAAACACCTGAATCCTGAAGTGCCGAAATTCATAAAAAAGCTCGAAGAAATTCCAGAGATTGCCCTACCAGAGGAACAACCGATCAAAATCGCTCTTGCTCTGGCTGACAGAGGATTGGTAAGGCAGTTTATGGGTCGCTAGCCATCCACAAAAACCACGGACGATTGGATTCAACGAAACTGGAGGCCTCAGCTGAAAAACAACGTGATTTGTTATGCTGTGGGAAGAGGCTATTTTATTTTTGAATTTACCTCCAAAGAAGATCGTGATTTGGTGTTCAGAAATGGGTCATATTTCATGGGAAATCAAGGTCTGTATCTTAACAAATGGACCCCTGACTTCGATCCTTCTGTCGATGTCCCTAAGGAGGTTCCTGTCTGGGTTCGGCTCCCTAACCTCCCGATTCATTGTTGGAGCTATCACTCCCTGCAGAAGATTGGAAATGGGTTGGGTCGATTCATCGACAAAGCTGACAACAAGGGCCAATATACCTGTGCTAGAATCTGCGTGGAAGTCGATATGGAAGTCGGTCTGCCTGAAGCGGTCAAACTTACAGTTGGAGAATGGCATCACTACTAGAAGCTAGACTACAAGCAGTTGCCTTTCAAATTCAGAACCTGTCATGAGCATGGACACTTCCAGCGAAACTGCCCAAAAGCCCCAACAGGGAACAAGGTTGAAGAAGAAGGATGGAAAGAAATTAAAAAGGGTAAGGCTGTCCCAAAGCCTTCGGGTCAGAGAAACTCGGGGCCAATGGGGAAGTCACAACCTAACCCAAAGCCCACAGTTGCTTCTAAAGACGGCTCCTCCTCAGGTGAAAAGGTGGATGCCATGGATACCCAAGAAGAATCAGAAAACATGTTGAAGAAAGTGAAAGAAACTGAAGTCGAATCAATTGTTCCTCCAGTTGATGTTGTTCAGGGGGGAAACGAAGGCAACGAAGAGCACATCAGTCTTGCCTCTGACTCTGGGGGAGAAACAGAAGAGAGAGACTCCGAATCTGACAATTCGCAAGTCACTCCTAACAAGACAACCAGGGGTCGAAAATCCAAGAAGAAACAGAGAGAGGAAAAAACTTATCTGGATGTCCTCCAAGGTTCCCAAAAAACACTCAAAGGAAAGATGAATACCAGATCTGGGCGCAAGAATAATAGGGCTCCAAAAGGAGCCACAACCCCCCAAGTCAGCAAATAATGAAATACGTCTCCTGGAACTACAGAGGATTAGGTAGCAGTGTGAAAGAGGAAGCCTTGAAAGACATAGTGAGAATGTACTCGCCTGAAATCCTCCTCATCCAGGAGACAAAGCTGGAGGATCTCCTTCTCCTCCAAACTAGCAAAGCTTTTTGGCAAAAAGGTCATGGAAGAGCGGTTAGTGCTAGAGGCGCTTCTGGTGGGATAACCACCTTTTGGAACAGCTCCATATATGATCTTATTCAAGAAGAAAGTTGCCCCCATTGGCTTTTCACTCAGCTCCTCCACAAATATTCTGGTCAACAAGTAAGTATATTTAATCTTTATGCCCCGGTCTTACCAGGTGAGAAAAAAAATTGCTGGAACTCGCTTCAATCCTTTCTTTCAGTGCACAATCCAGAAAATATCATAATTGCAGGTGACTTGAATGTCACCCTTGCTGTTGATGAGAAAAAGGGTGGCTCCCTTGTCAGGGACCCTGCCAGAGAATGGGTTGAAGAAATTATGCTGGGCTGGGATCTGGAGGAAATTAAACCATCTTCTGGGAAATACACCTGGTCCAACAAAATATTAGCCCCCAACCACATTGTTGCCCGTTTGGACAGGTTCCTTGTCCATTCTTCTTTCTTGACCTGTGGTCTAATGGCCACTTCTAAAATTCTCCCAAACTACACTTTTGATCATAAGCCCATTCTTCTCGAGCTTTCCCTGGATGGAAATCTGGGCCCCATCCCTTTTCGCTTCTGCCCTCTATGGATTCAGCAAGAAGAATTCCAAGAGGTGGTTTCTGAGGCCTGGAATAGGCCGGTCCAAGGTTCCCCTTTCTTTGTGTGGGAAGAAAAAATAAGGGGCCTTAAAAAAAGTCTTAAGGAGTGGGCTAAAAGATTTAAAAACCCCTCTGCCAAAAGAAAAGAATCTCTTGACAGTCTCGCTGCCCATCAATTAGCTATGGAGAATACTTCTGTTACTCAAAGTCTTCTCCAAAAAGAAGTTTATCTGCAAAAAGATTTTCACAGAGCTAGCAGGAATGAAGAAGAATACTGGAGATAGAAGTCAAGAAATCTATGGTTACAGTCCGGAGATAAAAACACCAACTTCTTCCATAAGCAAGCCGAAGCTCGAAAGTATTTCAAAACAGTTTCAGAGATACATTTCGAAAACATTGTGGTTAAGGACTTTGATGGCATTAAGAGAGCTGCTTATTCCTTCTTCAAAGATCTATATTCGGCTCCTGATGACCCTCCAATTGACCTTCAGGCCTATCTGATTAACTTAATCCCCCACTGCGTTCAAGACTCGGATAATGCTAGGTTGACTGCTCCGATCAGCATGGACGAGCTTAAGAAAGTCCTGGATTGCATGGAGCCGGATAAAGCTCCCGGCCCTGATGGGTTCACAGTGAGGTTTTTCTTGACTTGTTGGTCAACAATAAAAAAATATCTTTTGAGAATGGTCAGGAAATCCCAGTCTTGTGCAAAGCTTGGAGGCGGCATCAACTCGGCCTTTCTAGCCTTGATCCCGAAAGAGAAAGGAGCCTCCGACTTCAGCATATTCAGGCCCATTTCCTTGTGCAATTCCAGTTACAAATTGGTCTCCAAAATAATAACCAACTGCCTTAAGAATATTCTGCCGGCCATCATCCCAGAAAATCAAGGTGGCTTCATCAAAGGTAGAAAAATTTTGGACAACATCGTGCTGGTGCAAGAAGCAGTTCACTCAAGCTGCCAAAGAAATGAGAAAGGAATGGTGATTAAGCTCGATTTGGCTAACGCCTTTGATAGGGTGAGACATGATTTTTTGTTCATTGTGATGAAGAAGTTAGGCTTCTCAACAGCCTTCATAAATTGGGTGAAAGCCTGTATTTCCTCTCCATGGATCGCACCATTGGTCAATGGTCGTTCAACTGACTTCTTCCAAGCCTCTAGGGGTCTTAGACAAGGTTTCCCTTTGTCTCCGCTCCTCTACGTTGTTTGGGCCTCAGTGCTCAGCTTTCAACTTGATTATAATCAACAGATCCATTCCCCGCCTGGCATCAGAATGACTCACAAGGTGAAAGACATAAATCATGCCCAGTTCGCTGATGACACTTTACTGCTTGGAGGAGCCAGCATAAATTCTGCTAGATCCTTTAAGAAGGAGCTGGACATTTACAGGGAGGTCTCAGGCAGTAAGATTAACTATCGAAAATGCTCAATATACGGCTGGAATTTCTCAATCAAGGAGCTGTCAGATATTGCAAGGCTCTTAGAAATGGATGGAATTCGAAATTGGGAGTCATTTAAATATCTCGGGATCCCAATCTTCAAATCCAAGCCTAAAGTTTCTCATTGGCTGCCCCTGGTTGACAAGCTAAAGCTCAGAATCCAAGCTTGGGGAGCCTCTTGGCTGAATAATGCTGGGAAGGTCATCCTTATGAAATCGGTTCTTATAAGTATGCCTTTATATCAGCACTCCATTCTTCTTGCCCCCAAAACCTTTATCAGTAAAATGGACAGTCTGTTGAGAATATTTCTGTGGGAAGGTGGGAACAACAACGATAGAAGGCTTCATTTAGTGAACTGGGATACTCTCAAGAGACCTCTTTTGGAAGGAGGTCTCCATCTGCGTAATTTGGTTGTCCAAAACCTTGCTTTGGGATCCAAGATCCTATGGAACTTAGTCTCTGGGAACTCTAGCTGGAGTAAAAGAGTCCTATGGAAGAAATATTTCCATGGGCAGCGTTTGAGATGCTTGGATCAGCCTCCAAGATCATTCAAAGGATCTCCAATCTTCAAACTATGCCTTTTTGCTATGGAGCAATTCAGCCATAATCTTTACTGGATCCCTGGTAATGGGAAAAAAATCAAAATTTGGGAGGACTCGCTTCTGGGTGATCAGCCCCTGTCTCAAGTGGAAGGTCTTGCAAATATCAAATCTTGGCTTCAGTCCTACAATTTGAACACTCTGTGGGATATTTCTAAATGGAGGGATGAGGCCGAAAGACTCTGGGATAGTTGGAATCTGGGGGAGGTTCCCCACTGGTTGCAGGGGGAAGCTTCGTTACTATTAGATCTGATTCAAGGAAAATCTCCCTCAAAGGCAACTTCTAAGGACAAGAGAGGGTGGGGCTCCCTTTCAGGCTCTTACTCTGCTTCCGAAGGTTACAAAAGAATGATGGCTGTTCCAAATGCTCCTCCGGACCCAACTCAATGGAAATTTATTTGGGACTTCCCCTCGCTCCCCAAAATTGACTTCTTTTGTTGGACTTTAGCGCATAAAAGCATTCTCACCAGAGATAATTTGCGTAGACGAGGGATGGAAGGGCCTTCCAGGTGTCCCCTTTGCTTGTCTGCTGAAGAAACTGCTAATCATCTGTTGTTGCTATGCCCCTTTGCTCAGGTAGTCTGGAGGGGTGTCCTGATGATAGGACCTGACAAATTAGACCTCCCAGGCAACATCCCAAATCTGCTTCGAACTTGGGCCAGTTTATCTCCTTTTTTCCTTACAAAAAAAAGCCTTCTCAAAACTGGTTGGATGTGGATCCCTAAATTCATCTGCTGGAAGTTGTGGTTGGAGAGGAATAATAGACTCTTCAGAGGAGAAAGCTGCACTTCAACCAGAGTTATTTCTAAAATCAAAGGCCTGCTGGGCGAGTTTTTGGAAGCCAATACTACCACAAGGAATGCAATGAGTCTGGACAGTGAGGAGGAGCATTGGCTTAAAGAGCTTGTTCCGAATTTGAAGGAAAGGCCCATTCCTCCTGCAATAGCCTCTACCAACTGGGATATTTGGCTGGATGAACAGGAGTTTATCAAGTGGAGATCGGCCTTGGATGATCACTGCCTATTCTTTGACGGGGCCTCTAAAGGAAATCCTGGTGTAGCTGGAGGTGGTGGGGTTCTTCTGAGTCCAGGAGGTTCAACTGATTTGTGGTTCCATTGGGGACTGGGCATTGAATCTAACAACAGAGCAGAGGCTCTCACACTGTGGTAGGGCCTTAATCTGGCGATTAAGAGAAATATCCTTGCCCTTTCTGTCTTTGGAGATTCCAGACTTATCATCCAGGCATTGAACTCCCATAAGATTCCCCATCAGGTTCACTTAGCCTCTATTATCAAAAAAATCCGGCTCTTATTGCCTAAGTTTATTAAAATCTCCTTCTTCCACATATTAAGGAACCTCAACTCTCAAGCTGATAAGGAGGCCAATCTTGGCTCCCTCCGTATTCGAAGATCCCTGGTTGTCTACTCGATTGAATCTTTCTGTAGCATTCCTTAATGCTTATGCAGATCGTCTTTCTTTTCCTAAACGCTTCCCTGGCTCTCATTCCCTTCCTTAGGACCCTGCTCTCCGGGATCACTCCAAATTGAATTGTCAATCTAATTAACTTTGTGGTCTCCGGCCTGCATTCCCCTTCTGCTAGTTTTTCTTTCAAAGGTCTCTGTTTCCTGTCGGTGTCCTCTACTGCCTTACTTTGCAGTTTGCGGGGAATGAGCTGGGCACGCAATGAAGACTGTTCTAAAAGGAGGCGCCTTTTTATCTGGTTCTTCATTTGCAAGGGCCCAGCTAGTTTAGTCGACCTACTCCATGGCTCTTATGCTGGCTTCCTAATCCACAAAATAAAAATCTTAAGCTTCCATAAAGGAATTTTAAGATGCCATCTAAGCTCCAGCACCGGTGTTTACTCTGTTCTCTATCTGAAGCCCATTTACAACATAATCAGCGAATCCCATCTTCGAAAGGTTGCAGATCTCTCCAATGTGAGACGAACCCTTCTCGGCGATCTTTCTCTCTGTATCTATGACAACAACTTCGCTCTGCTCTTCCGCCGAAGGTGTTCCTACTATGAGCTTTGCTAGGATGAACAGTGCTCCCAGCCAATCTCAGTGCTCCACCTATCGCCCTTCTGCCTTGTCAAAATTTGACACTTGGCACAATCCATCCCACTTGCTGTCCAATCGCTCCCACCCTCTTGCTCCTCCTTCCCGTGCACGTCAGTCCGTGCTGCTGTCCCGTCGTCTTTTTTATATATATAGAGCGTCATATCTATATACGCCGGCCTGTAAGCAAATTCTCCAGCAAAACGCTACATTGTTGGTCGGGGGCAGTCTTGAAATTGCTTATCTTAAAGCACAATTAACAGTTGTCTCCACTTCAGTTGATGCTGGCAGGCGTGGTCACGCCTTACACATTCTGCACGTCCAGTCTACCTACTCTACTCCCAGTTCCATTACCCACCCGTCGCCACTGAATCTTACTCAATCTTATATGCCGTAACAGGGTCTGTGTTTCTTGGGCAAATTTGGTGTGGAAATGGAGGGGTTACTGTCACAGAAATCTCTTGGAACTGAGCGAGCAAATTCAATTGCGAGGGAGGGCGAGATGAATCGACAAACTTCTTCACAGAAATCAATAGAGAGAGTGATCTCTCACAAGGCTATGCAGATTGGTGGTGCTTTGTTTAACTACAAAGCAGTTTTGGTGGGTTTTTTGTGCGGTGTTGGTGTTACTTATCTCCTCTTGCTTGCTGTTGGAACGTCTTTCAAAGGCAATCCCACTTTGTTTACATTTGATGTCGTGTCAATGCACAGCTTGCGCCAATCAATCTCTGCTGGACATTTGAAAGATCGCATTGGGAATAATCAAACCCTGCAGAAAGCACAATCTTCTGGTACTTCATTTCCTTTAATTCTTAGTTCTAATGGGCCGTTCCTGGAAACCTTCTAGAAGAAGCCATTTCCGAAAAAAAAAGAAGAAACAGATCTCAGGTTCAATTTTCCCCGTAGTCGCCTCCAATTATAGCGCCTCATGAAATCTAAGCACTGTTCTGGATCATTAACTGAACAAAACTACAAATGCTTCCATATTATGTCGTACTTCAGGTAAAAGGAAATGCAAGATCCACAAAATAATATTAAATGCACATTCCAAGCAGAAACAAGAGATCCGCACCTACTTGTACTCAGTTTCGATAGTATAAATAAGCTGAATATGGCTGAGATCGTTCAAGTCCGCCCTCGACACTTCAACTACGGTTGCCCGGGGCAATTCCTCGAAAATCCGCTCGCCTTCGTGCCAGTGGAGATCCGAGGCAGAGGGCGTTGGCTCGCTCTGCATCTGAACGTACCGGGGACTCGAACCCGAGCCGTAATGCTCCGAAATTCCTTCGCCTTTCCCCATTCTGACTTCAATTAAACCAATTCTCCACGCTTGCAGGCTTATTGAATCCTGAGATTGTGGCAGTGACTTTGCAGATCCTACCCTTCGCCTGAAATAAGCGTCCGAGTTCCCGCAGGCTCAATCCTTACAGAGAATAAAAAATAATGAAGTATTGAATGAGGTTTAAGCTGCAAGGAGAAAGTAATCTCGAGTATACTCAAGGAGCATTACAGTTTGCAAAGAAGCGAAATGGTGTCCAAGAGTTCGTTGTTGATGTGTTTACTGTTTGGTTAAAAGAGCTAGAGGCACGTGGGCCTCATGCAAAGCCGAACCATGCATGAAGTCCACCGTGGCGCGGCCGGGATAGGGTCTTTCTCAGTAGGCGTGGTGGTTTCCGATTCGATTTATATTTCACATATTCTTGGTTGGTTTTTAAGGCAATGGCGTATATTTTGGCAAAAAGTTGTTATTTGATTTATATTTTATATATTCACGATCTCATACAGTAGCAACTCACAGATTTTTCAGACTTGATCAAATGAAATCTAGTTTCATTCCAATATTTACTTTCAACAGTCCAAGGCTTTTGAAATGTCCAATGCCAAGACAATTTTTTGGTGTCAAAAGGGTTATTTACAAAAATTTACTTCGAAGAATATTATGTCTGAGAATTTTACTTTCATCGGCCAGGTCACATGACAAGGAATGGTCGCCTGTGGGGCGACGGCCTTGCTTGGCTTAGTGCGCTTATCTTGTTTTTCGTTTTCTGGCACAGCCTAAGGATTGGTGTAAAAGAACCTTTACATGTGTCATTTCTACGTTTGTGTGGCAGTGTTTTTCAAAAGTGATGTAAGTCAAAATATATTGTGGGGTTTACATTTACAAATTATAACTAATCTCACCTTTAATCATAAAGATGTATGATTTGGAAGTTAGTGTGTAATAGTTTAATAAGTGTTTTTTTTCTATTACAATTAGAAAAGAAATTTAAAAAATTGTATTTTAAGTGGTTAAGTTTATATATTTCAATCATTTCATAATGTTAAAATTTATTTCTGTATTCAGAAAGTAAACTAAGTAACATTAAGTATCAATGGATTTTTAGTCAAGAAAAAGGTCAAAATGTTATTTAGTTAAACTACATTAATAAAATTGGTAAAATATATACAATTTAATAATTTTCATTTGAAGTTAGAAAAATTTACTATAATATAGTTGTTAATGATTATTTGTGAATGTGAGAAAAATATTATTGTTATTAAAAAAAAATCATGCTACATGAAATAAAACGATGATGATATGTAAAAAAAGATTTTTGGCACTTACCATAGGTCTTTAAATCTTTAGGCTAATGACTTGTTTCTTTACATATTAAAAATACAAAAGATAATTTCGGTCTAGGTAATATCAACAAGAAAGCAAGTATCCCTTGCAATCATTACTAAAGTTACCTCTAGTGTAATCATATGCTTCCTAGTTATAGATAGCTCTAATTTCATGATATTTATCTACACACAACATACATCAAATGACATGAAAATTAATTTAATAGTATCTTACATCTAACAATGATGTCCTAATTTAATCATTTTAATTGATCGTTCTTAAGAGCATTGTTCTCTATCTAAAAGGGAGAATTGTGAGGTGGAATTTCACTGGGATGTCAAAGCCTTGTCATTATTCCATTTGGTTAATCTTGATATTGACAATTCACCTACATACACTTTCATAATAGGTGCTTTAAAGTTTTCCAACATACAAATTAATAAGGGTATTCAATTTGAGATTGACAAAACCTACCTTGGGTCGATGTGATTGGTATCCAAACTTCCACAATGAGTGCTTTAAAGCTTTCCAAGAGAAATAAATAAGGGAAATCAAGTTGAGATTGACAAATCTTACCTTAAATCCATGTGATTGGAACTCAAACTTTCATAATGGGCGTAAAAAAAATGTGAAAGTCCACCCTGCTCGTTGGATCGCCCCAATCAACGCGATACTCCTCCAGCCATCGGATGCGAGAGGATTGTTAATAGGTGGGCCCAAACGTTATATTGGCGTTGGCCTTATAGTTAGTTCCGGGATATATATATAGCGGACATTCATGCATAATGGCGTTTTAATGAATATGTGGAAGTGTCTATGGTATCGTCGATTGATGTCCGCGGTATTAAAATTAAGGTATGCAGTGATCCCATATTAATGATCTAATGACATGATAAGACTTGGGGTTTTAACTTTAAGGTTTGGTCAATGCTTATTAAACTAAAGTCCGTCGTGAGCTTTTTGGGAGGGCGTATACTTGTTATTGCTTGGGGTTATGGTCTAAGAAGTTCATACATCAAAATATAATGAGAGGATGAGCATTAAAATATAAGTGTGTGTTAAGCTATGAGCATCAGGATATTGCCTTTTAATACAGTTTACAAGAGGAGGATTTCTATTAATATTCGAGTACTTTATAAAAGAGGGAGATAGTCTCGACGCATTATTCAAAGGATATTCATTTGTTTTTATTATTATCGAATAAATTAAATGTTAAAAAGAATTAAATAATATTTAAAGTTTGAATTTATATATTTATTTTAATTTTAATAATAAAATGCTATGATAAGAAAAGATTTAAAAAAAAAATAGAAATAAAATAAAATAAAGATAAAATTAAAATTAAAAATAAAATAGATAAAAAAATTTCTTAATTAAAAATTAAAAATAAAATAAATAAATAAATAGAAATAAAATAAAATAAAGATTAATAAATAAATAAATAAAATGAAATAAAAATAAAATTACATAAATTACAATTTAATAATATTAAATTAAAAATTATTATTTTTATTAAAATAAATATAAATATTTAAAATTCAAATTATAAACTTTGATCATTTGGTTTCCTCTTTTTAAAATAAAATAAAATAAATTTTATTATTTGAGGCAACCTAGCCGTTATTTTACAAACGGCAAGTAGGAGCTATACTTTCTATTTACAGAGGTTACTTGATCAGATTCTCCATCTTGTCTTGATGATGAACCACACGGGCAAGGTTTACCACCTTAGACAAACTTAAAGGTTCTATGGGCAAACAACGTATGATAATGGGTTTGCTCATCCTATTCGGCCTTCTGCAAATCAAAATCAGCACACTCAATTC
>JAXQQM020078429.1:0-16217 GCA_034641835.2 Pinus albicaulis | reverse complement strand
ACATGCACAGCTGCACATCTAGAAAAGGCAAAGGCGACAACCGTTGGAACAGGTGTTAACATGAGTTGGGAAAGGAAATCCTGAAATGAAAGAGAAACGGAGGTGAAAACGGATGAAAGTTTCTGGCGAAACGAGTTTCTGGCCACTAAAAACGAGAACGAGCGTATAAGACAAGGTTTCTTGTGCCGTACTCTCGTTTCTAGAGCCATTTTCCCAAAGAACGCTGATCATCGTCGCGTTCTCACTTGTCACAAATTTCAACTCTGTCACTTCTCCTATAGCAACACTGCTTTTCGCAATCAGAGCTACAGAAGACTCCGCGAATTCCACGCAGCAGCTGTGACGTTGGCGTCATGGTTATAAGCATCAAGCAGATTTTGGGAGAGAAGATGGGCTTCTTTGGCTCCGTCTGAGGCAATAGCCATTGCTGCTCCGATGATCTCTTCATCTCCGGCATTTGCAGCTACTTTGGTAGACAAAGATGACTTACAGAGGTCTGGCAATTGGGTGGCACGGCAGGCTCTGCATTGTGGGTTGGGAACCCTTGTGGGTTTTCGAATTAACAGAGGCATCGGCCAGAGAAATGAACAGAAGTGCCAATGTAAGTATCCTGATAGGAGCGGAAGCCATGATTTCAGCAATTCTGGCTTAAAAACCCTTTGAAGCGTTAAAAACTGGAACAATAAATGATAAGGTTGAGGCAGTCAAGGGTCTCATCTGTGGCCTATCTTTTCTAACATGGCAGGGCTGTGAAGTCTGAAAGATTGAAATAGACAGTCTTATAAGAAAATGGGGAATCTGGGACTAATCACATGGGTGTGTATTACAAGAAAGCATAAAACATATTTTCTCGGCTACGTGGTAGGATTATGATTCGCTAGATAATTTTTACATCGAATTTCCCTCTCAAATTGTTCGTTTCGTTGCGCTCCAAGCTTGGCATTGATTTTCTCGGTGATATACCAATTTCTGTCCCTGTCTCCCGACAGTCATTAGTATTTTCCAGAAGAGAGCACGTGGCAACACTGTAGAGATTTATGGCTAGCAAGGGCTTCCACCAAAAAAAAACGCAAACACTAACGAACTGGTTTCCACTTTCAGAATTCAAAACTTCCTCAAATTCAGGGTATGGCGTAATCTTCCACTGTGTCGTCTGATTTCCAGCCAGAGGGATTTTGCAATATTGACATTTGACAACTATAAACTAACATAACTATTAGAACTATAATTTACAATAATTAATATGATAACATAATTACTATATCTGGAATCGAATATAATTAATATGATAAGATGATGGGTAAATATTAAGATAATGATTAAATGTTTATAAATATCCAAACACATATCTTGTTTTGATGATGAATCACACTTGCTGGTTCGAAATGTCTCGACCAAAATTATTTTGATATGATTTTTTCCGAAAGATTTTCTCACAATTTATGGAGAAGCCAAATTCCTAACATTTCATGGTATTAAAATAATAACAATTAATAGATTAATAGAAAAAACTCTCTATTAATATTTTTGTTTTAACTGAAAAATAATAATTATTAATGGATATGTGTTTTTTAAAATAATTTTTTTTAGAATTCTAATTTAATTATCAATAATTATCATATGAATAGTAAGATTTAATTTCCATAGTATTTTTTAAAATATTATATAGTTTTTTTGACATATGGTATTAATAAGCTATGAAATTAGTTAAAAATATATGGGTAAAGTAATGATGAATCTTCATAATCATAAATCTAGTTACATGTTTTTTGAAATATAAATATGTTTAAATTATCTATTATTTATTTTTATAATAAATAATAACAAAATAAAGTTATAATTTAGTTAATTTTTAATTTTTGACAATACCAAATATATATTCAAATAAGTGTTTTAATCTTTATTATTGTCAAATAACTATATTATATATTCAAGTAAATAACTAAATTAATATTTGGTCGACGCGTTTCGAACCAGCCAATGTGGTTCATCATCAGGACAAGATGAAGAATCTGATCAGATAACCAATTAAATAGATAAGAAAATCTTCAACTAGCCATTTGTAAGATAACGGCTAGTTTGACTAAACCTAAGAAATGAAAAGAAAAATATAAAAAATGATTTCTTATTTATTTAATAATAAATGCTTAATGCTTAAAATTGGAATTTTATTTATTTTTATTCTTAATAAAATAAAAATTAACCAATATATTCTTTCGGTGAAAATCACATCATAATAGATTTGGTCGACGCGTTTCGAACCAGCCTGTGTGGTTCATCATCAGGACAAGATGGAAAATCTGATCAATAAACCCCTTTAAATAGATCTTCAAGCTCCAACTAGCCGTTTGTGAAATAACTGCTAATTTGACTCAAATCAAAAAATATAAAATAGTTTATTTATTTATAAAGAATAAATCCCATGATTAATGTTTAAAATATGAATTTTATATATTTATATTTATTTTTAATAAAAATAATAATTATTAATTTAAGCTGAAGCTTCTCGTGATCCATATTAATTAGTAGAAATTCTTTCTTGTGAATAATCACATGCAAAAGCATCCAGGTCCAATAATAATTATTAATTTAATAAAATTATTTGAGTCAAATTAGCCGTTATTTCACAAACAACGAGTTGGAGGTTGAAGATCTATTTAAAGGGGTTTATTGATCAGATTTTCCATCTTGTCCTGATGATGAACCACACTGGCTGGTTCGAAACGCGTTAACCAAATCTATTCTGATGTGATTTTCACCTAAAAATTTTAATCACATTTTATGAATCACAGAAGCAAAATTCCTAATATATAGATAAAATATCAACCAAAATAATAAAACTAAATAAAATTGAAAATAAAACAAAAAACTAAAATTACATAAAAATAAAAATAAATAAAATATACAAATAAAAATAAGTAAATAAATAAATATTAATAATTTTAGTTTAAAAATTGTATTTTATTTAATAATATGTTATATAATAATAATCATAAGTTTAAAAACAAAAATAAAAATAAATAGAAAATACATAAAAAGAATTTATTTTATTTTATTTTATTTTTATTTTTATTTTTTATTATTATTTTTATTCAAATAAAAATATAAAACTATAAAAATATCTTCAACTAGCCGTTTGTAAAATAACGGCTAGTTTGACTAAACTTAGGAAATGAAATAAGTCAAACTAGCGTTATTTTACAAACGGCTAGTTGGAGATATTTTTATAATTTTATATTTTTATTTAAAAAAAAAATTATTTTTATGTATTTGCTATTTATTTTTATTTTTATTTTTAAACTTATGATTATTATTATATAGCATATTATTAAATAAAATATAATTTTTAAACTAAAATTATTAATATTTACTTATTTTTATTTGTATATTTTATTTATTTTTAATTTTATGTAATTTTATTTTTTTGGTTTTATTTTCAATTTTATTTAGTTTTATTATTTTGGTTGATATTTTATCTTTTAATCTTTTATTAAAAAGAAATAAAAATAGAACAAAATAAATATATTAATTATTATTTAAAAAAAAATATTTATTCTTTAAAGAATATATTGGTTAATTTTTATTTTATTAAGAATAAAAATAAATAAAATTCCAATTTTAAACATTAAGCATTTATTATTAAATAAATAAGAAATCATTTTTTATATTTTTCTTTTCATTTCCTAGGTTTAGTCAAACTAGGTGTTATCTTACAAACGGTTAGTTGGAGATTTTCTTATCTATTTAATTGGTTATCTGATCAAATTCTTCAATCTGAGACAGGGCAACACAAGACTAGAGGCGGAACAACTAGACTGCATTGTGGTGATCGATCTCAAATCCCTTTCTCATTCGTAGCTCCTAGAGATCTTGTGTTTACCCCACACACATCGATGGTGTGCCCCAAATTAATATTTGACTGGATCAGTCACAAGAGTAGTTGATCTTGCATGAGCAACAATTTTGTTTTTTTTTTTCCAGTGTGAAAAATGTTGGAAATATTGTCAAGTCAAGGTGGACGTCATGGTCGTAGCAGCAATTATCAATTCAATGAGGTGATATCTAATTACAAACATATGGAGCCAACCACGTACATGAATGATCGATTTGTAGGTACCCTTGCTACCCTCTTCTGCTGGAACCCCTGGTGACAAAACAAAATGAGATTGGGTAGTTTACCTACTAGTTTGGTGATTGATTAAAGTTCCATATCTAAGTATCCACTATTCTACAAACACTGGATTGCGACAGAGTTTGAGTTGTAATGATTGTTAGTAGGAGATTTCTTGGAAGGTGTACCAAAAATATCTCACTTAAGTCACAAGTGACTAGTGACCCTAAAAAAAATTGTGGTCGTTTATACTTCAGATCTGCAACAAATATGTGAGATAAAACCTACAAAAACAATGGATATGTGAAAATATAAAAGAACAAATAACATATAAAAATTTGATATAAAACTCAATCTTGGAAAAGAATTTAAATGAAAAATATATTATGATGACACCTGACGAAAGAGATTTACAAAGGGTCGTAAGCCCCTCAATGGGATGGGTCCTTTGATGTCCTTATCGCTCCGGTATTCAGATCTTCTTCTATCTCAAATGTGAAAACCCAAATAATGTAGAACTAAAAAATGAGAGCTCAAATGGTTTGTGACAATAATGATGGCGATGATAATGAGCATGGTGAGCAATGGATGGAAAACCCTCTTATTATAGTAAAGTATTGGATTGATATAAAAAATGAAGAATAAAAAAATATTATTGACCAAAATCTAAAAGTAACCACTTAGAATACTTTATTATATTTTTGGAGAGGGGAAAATATTTAAAATGGTTAAATATATTTATTTAGAAATAATTAACAAACAAATGATTTATTAATTACTTTGCGAATTTTAAGAAAGGTGTGAAAATGAAATAACGATAAAATAATTATTTCAAATATGGAAATAAGGAATAATAAACAAATAATGATCTATTTAATTATTCCTAGGTGATTTAGTCAAATGTGACAAGGAATATTGATTAAATAATGATTTAATAACTATTCCTAGAGAAAATTATATAAATAACGATTTATTTAATTATTCTCGTGGGTTTCAATCCAAAATAACTTAATAAAAGTGGTTTATTAAATTATTTCTTATAGTGAAAGCGATTTTACTATGGTAAAATTAAACTCATATGGTGTATTTTGATCCACCTAGTTAGAAATGGCTAGGTGATCATTTTTTGGTGATAACGGATTGACCCCCAATGTACAAGCGTTAGGAGAAAATTGTATGACTAAAATACGTTGTAAGTTACACTTCCACAAGACTCCAAAGGGGAGTCAAAGAGAGAGAGAGACGACTGAAGCAAGGTAAGGAAGGAAAGAAATAGAGGGGGTGAGGCCTACTAAACTAATGTAAGTCTCCTTTTGTTTTGACGTACATGATCTCAAATGAGGCGGGGGAGGCATATCCATACCTACCGAGATAACTGAGTACAAAGAATAATGGCGAGCCCAAAAATGTGGGTTTGAGCTACAAAGCACATAATACATGATCCGCTGGAATCAATGAGCCAGGAAATAATATAATGAATCCCATATACATAATGTGCATGGAAAAACATAGGTTATAACTGAACACAATAATATCGAAGTACATGAGACATAATTCCCCTCAAGCTGACATTGGGAGGGGGGCCCACAATGATAAGAACTCGATCATGGACCAGAATGATAGCTCAAAATTAAAAGTGATCGAAAGAGTGCCAAACCTGAACGAACAGAAAGGTCTCATCGCTGCGATTTTGGCGCCACAAACAGTTCACAAAATAGAGGTCGTATGCGAAAGTTATTCATGTTTGAAGTCTCAAGTAAACTCCATTTTTCAGTTGACCAATCTTGACTTTATAATTTGGGAAAATTTTAAAAAATATATATTCTTTGGAATGTTCCCCGAGAATATTCCATTCAGGCTTATCAAACTTCGACATTTGGCAGCGTTGGATTGGTTGGTGTATTGACTTTACAGGATTTTGGCCAATCATTGGGTGCCACGTGGCCTGCCCGGAGGCCGCCACGTGGCCCCAGGCCAGTGGAAATTTTTGTATGGAAAAATTTTTGTGACTTCTCAAGATTCGACCCTAGGTCGATTGGCTTGCAGCCCACAAGCCCCACTGGGCAGGCTATATGTTGGTGCTTATAATACAAGAAGCATGCGGTATATTTAAAGTTTGAAAATGTGTTGGGAAAAAAACAAAAGGGGCTAGCCCGACCCGCGCCATATAACCTAGTGCCTTGAACCCTGGTTTAAAGGCTTTAAAACCATCAGAGTAAACAATTACCTTAACTGTCTGCCTATTATGCTATGTGGCTAGCCCTACCACAAAACATTAAATACCACGATTTATTAACAATTATGGTTGCGGTTAAGTCAGGGTAACATGTGACTGCACCACATGGCATTTAATGCCAACATAAACGGTTCCGACGAATCTGGAGGGCATGCCTAGATTTGGGGCTTTTTACCAAATTTAACTCCAACTAGCTCCAATTACTCCACATTTGGTGGAGTTTGTTTAGGGATATTGGGAAAAATTGGTTTTTTCCATAACTCCCTCAATATTGAACGAAATTGGATGAAATTTTAGTCAATTTTGGGTCTCTTCGATCTTCTCGAGACTTTGGGATAGGTTTCAGGTCGAATGGAGGTGATCTTTAGCAGAATTTTCTTCAGGGAAGATGAAGGATCCATCAAGACCACCATGAGATAAAATCAGTTTGAGGCCTAGCCAGGGGAGCTAGAGTCCTTTCCAGAGTTCCAATAGTATAAATTGGATAATTCAGATGTTCTAAATATGATGAAATGGTTTGAAGAGCCTATAGATAATGTTTGAAGGCCGAAAAGCTTCAGTAAAGTTCCAGGGGTCATTAGTGCTAGCTTTTGCCAGCTGCAGTGCAGGGCTTAGAAAGAGCTATTTGAGACCATTTGCAGTGAACCAGTGGTCATTCTTGACTGAAAAAATCATTATGAATCTATTTACAGAGGTTTCAACAAGTGTTAAAGACTTTTATAGGTCGAAAATGCAACAGAGAAGTTTTCCTTAACCCTAGTGCCAAGGGGTGCTGATAGGTGATTGAGGCGAAACCGGAGCAACCGGAGGCTATTTTTGATGAAAAAAACTATAGCTTGACTATTTCAGTCATTTTGGAACCAATGGAAGTGGTTTCAGAACATATTCAGAACTTATAAAGCTCAAGAAACTGCTTTGAAGTTTTGGGCAGCCCTGGGCAAACCGTGGATGATAGCCTATTTTGGGGATGCAGTGCTCGATTTGAGCAATTTATCAGTTGATAGTTGATGTCTGATGTGTATCGGATACAACAGGAGTGGTTTCAGTGATAGAAACATAATTCTGAGGGATTTTGTGCCATTTAGAAGCTCAGAGTAGCTTAGTGCACTAACAGAAGGAATCGTGTCAACAAAGTTCGGACAGCCAATTGAGGGATATTTATGGTATTTTCAGTCCTTTGGATCCTTGTTGTATTCATTTGAATTAAGTATTTACTTTAAAAAAAAACTTACCATAATCCCAAATATTTGAGTCATGATGACAAAGCTCAAAGGAGATGTAGCCCACAAGATTTCGGGTGAAATCCTAGATTAAAATTGTTGTTGTGTTTAAATGATTATTTGATGCATTATGTTGCTATCATACATGTTAATTGTAGCAAGAAAAAATGAACTTAAGGCACATAAACAGTAAAAATTAAACACCACTTTCAAGTAAATAATTCTGGAAAAATGTCAAGTAAAAGCTAGATCATTTAATTTAAACTGAGTGGTAGGTTCTTGAAATACATACAAGTTATCCAGACCATTTTCAGATCAGGTTGGTATCAGAGCACTTGGTTGCTTGATTGTATAGCTTGAAAGGTGTTAAACAGTGTAAAATATTGACTGTTTACCGCTTGTAAACTGATTGTTGTTTGAGTTTGCTTGAGATTTGGGGATAGCTACTGATTAGCTAAGTCCTGGAGAGGAAAAAAAGGAATAAAAGGCATTAAGGCATATTCCTTACCCCAAGGGACCTCAAGGTCACTTTTGGAACAAACCCTCTTGACATATTTTTGTTAAGAAGCTCTTGGAGTTTGTTTGTTGTTTGGCTACTTGAATAAGAGTTTGTCTTTACAACCATTTGATTAAAAAGCTTGTCATCTGTTTTGAAAGCTTTGAGAACTTTGTTGAAGTTACTTTTGTTCATTGACATCATAATGACAACTTCTACAAGTGAAGTTTCCTCCTACACAAGATTATTCGATGATGATATGAAGCGTGAATTTATTATGTTGAAGGACATAGTGCAGATTTTGTTTGAGGACAAAAGCGAAAGCATTGAACTTCGTGAACAGTTGTTTGCCATTAAGGAAGAGAAGGAAGAGATTATTCAAAAAATGCATGATATGGAGATACAACTCCATCAAGCCCAAGAAGCTTTGACCAAGAAAATTCATGAAGAAAAGGTAATCCATTTTAATTTGTTTTCAGTTTCTTCTTTAGAAAGATGTGTTGGTTCTTTCAAAAAACATACAAGAGGTATAGGGTCAAAATTAATGATTAAAATGGGCTATGAAGGCAAAGGATTAGGCAAGCATGCACAAGGCATGGTTGATCCCATTTCAGTTGAGGAACGACCCAAGAAACTTGGTCTTGGTTATGTGTAGTTTAATGGCAAAGACTCTAAAAACATGAAAGCATGTGAGGCTAATTCAAATAGAAATTTTATTCCAAGTTCTAAGATGCAAATATGTCAAATTTGTTTCAAAGATGATTTCCATTTCTTTAAGCCTTTGTTGCAGCAAGAAGATGGTAGGCATGCAGCTTATGGTGAGCATGCAAGTTTAGATAGTTTTCTAGACAAAAAAGGTGATGTTAGTCTGCAAATGAAAGTTGTAGCCTCTACTAGTTCATCGTCTCATGAAGACAAAAAGGATGAACATTCACAGTAGCACAAGAGGTATAAATTTTCTCATGACCAATTTGATTGTGTTTCTGCAAGGCATGATAATTTTACATACTTAAATGGAAGAAAGATTTTCTGTACATATTTTGGTGGATTTAACCATGTTGTTTCGAGATGTTGGATGAGGAAGAAAGCATACAAGAAGCAGATGAGGCAAAGAGAACTTTCAAAGAAGGTGCATATGTTTTGCACATATTTCCAAAAGAGGGGACATGATGTCTCTCATTGTTGGACTTTGCATCCAACTAGTCGTCCAAAGCACATGCAGCAAGAGGACTGAAGTATTGGTGAAGGTGGAACCAAGGATTCCATTATTGATGTGAAAATGGAAGATTCACATGAGGAAGAGTTGCAACAGAAAAAGTCGCCATGGAGGTGGCTTGGTGAGAAGTGGATGGACTTCTTGTTACAGTAAGACGTACTCATTTAGTACATATGCAAATTTTGATTGTATACATGTATTTTATGTTGTAATCTATCGTTTTTTTGAGCCACCTTGGATCATTGATCAAGGCAACGATGTTCAGTTTCCTTCTGCAAATTTCTCGCCAGAAATTTTCTGAGTGAAGTGCAAGAAAGACAACTCTTGACAGGAGGACAAACATCGAGGAAGGGAAGTGTGAATTTCTTTCTAGTTGTGGTTCAAATTCACTATCCATGCAAGGCAAGTGTTTGGAGGCTGAAGAGAAGAGGGTGCAAAATTCTTATTCACTGTACAGATGAGTTTCAGTATTCTAGAGAGCTTTTTGGGTCCAAAAGCTTCTCATTTGGGAGGTGTGATGAGAATTGGATCATGGACCAGAATGATAGCTCAAAATTCAAAGTGCTCGAAATAGTGTTAAACCTGAATGACTGGAAATTTCTCGTCACTACGATTTTGGCACAGTGAACAATTCACAAAACGGAGGTCGTATGTGAAAGTTATTCAGGTTTGAAGTCTCGAGTAAACTCCTTTTTTTAGTTGACCAAGTTTGACTTTATAATTTGGGAAAAATTAAAAAAAAAAATATCCTTTGGAATATTCCAAAGAATATTCCCCTAGAATATTCCATTTGGGCTTATAAGACTTCGACATTTGGCAGCGTTGGATTGGTTGGTGTATTGACTTTACAGGATTTTGGCCAATCATTGGGCGCCATGTGGCCTGCCCGGAGGCCGCCACGTTGCCCCAGGCCGGTGGAAATTTTCGTATGACAAATTTTTAGGATTCGACCCCGGGTCGATTGGCCTGCAGCCCACAGGCCCCACCGGGTGGGCTATATGTTGGTGCTTATAGTACAAGGAGCACGTGGTTTATTTAAAGTTTGAAAATGTGTTGGGTAGAAAACAAAAGGGGCTAGCCCAACCCGCCATATAACCTGGTGCCTTGAACCCTATTTTAAAGGCTTTAAAACCGTCGAAGTAAATGGTTAAATTAACCGTCCGCCTATTATGCTATGTGGCCAGTGCTACCACAAAACATTAAATACCACGGTTTATTAACAATTATGGTTGCGGTTAAGTCAGGGTTACATGTGACCGCACCACATGAAATTTAATGCCAACATAAACGGTTCCGAAAAATCCAGAGGGTGTGGCCAGATTTGGGGCTTTTCACCAAATTTAACTCCATCTAGCTCCAGTTGCTCCACATTTGGTGGAGTTTGTTTAGGGATATTGGGAAAAATTGGTTTTTTCCATAACTCCCTCAATATTGAACGAAATTGGATGAAATTTTAGTCTATTTTGAGTCTCTTCAACTTCTGGAGTCTTTGGGATAGGTGTCAAGTCGAATGGAGGTGATCTTCAACATCTTTTTCTTCAGGGAAGATGAAGGAGCCATCAGGGCCACCATGAGGCAAAATCATTTTGAGGCCTAGCTAAGGGAGCTAGAGTCCTTTTCTAGAGTTCCAATAGTCTAAATTGGATAATTCAGATGTTCTGAATCTGATGAAATGTTTTGAAGAGCCTGTAGAGAAAGTTTCAAGGCTGAAAATCTTCAGTAAATTTCCAGGGGTCATTAATGCTATCTTTTGCCAGCAACAGTGCAGGGCTTAGAAAGAGCTGTTTGAGACCATTTGCTTTAAACCAGTGGTCATTATTGACTGAAAAATTCATTCTGAATATATTTCCAGAGGTTTCAGCAAGTGTTAAATACTTTTAGAGGTCAAAAAATCAACAGAGAAGTTTTCCTTGACCCTAGTGCCAAGGGGTGCCGATAGGTGATTGAGGCGAAACCGAAGCAGCCGGAGGCTATTTTTGATGAACCAAAACTCTATCTTGACTATTTCAGTAATTTTAGAACCAATGGAAGTGGTTTAAGAACATTTTGAGAACTTCTAAAGCTTGAGAAGTTGATTTGAAGTTTTGGGCAGCCCTAGGCAGACCGTGGAGGATAGCCTATTTTGGGGATGCAGTGCTTGATTTAAAAAATTTATCAGTTGATAGTTGATGTATAATGTGTATTGGATACATAAGGAGTGATTTTAGTGACAGAAACAGACTCCTGAGGGATTTTGTGCCATTTAGATGCGCAGAGTAGCTTAGTGCATCGACAGAAGGAATCGTGTCAACAAGAGCCTAAAGCTGTTTACAAAGTTCGGACAACCAATTGAGAGATATTTATGGTATTTTCAGTCCTTTGGATCATTTTTTTATTCATTTGAATTAAGTATTTACTTGTAAAAAAAACTTACCATAATCCCAAAGAGCTAAGTCATGATGACAAAGCTCAAAGGAGATGTAGCCCATGAGATTTCGGGTGAACTCCTAGATTTAAATTGTTGTTGTGTTTGAATGATTATTTGCTACATTATGTTGATGCCATACATGTTAAATTGCAGCAAGAAAAAATGAACTTAAGACACATAAACAGTAAAAATTCATACACCACTTTCAAGTAAATAATTCCGAAAAATTGTCAAGTAAAAGCTAGATCATTTAATTTAAGCTGAGTGGTAGGTTCTTGAAATACATACAAGTTATCCAGACCATTTTCAGATTAGGTTGGTATCAGAGCACTTGGTTGCTTGATTGTATAGCTTGAAAGGTGTTAAACAGTGTAAAATATTGACTGTTTATCGTTTGCAAACTTATTGTTGTTTGAGTTTGCTTGAGATTTGGGGATAGCTACTGATTAGCTAAGTCCCGGAGAGGAAAAAAAGGAAGAAAAGGAATTAAGGCATCTTCCTTACCCCAAGGGACCTCAAGTTCACTTTTGGAACAAACCCTCTTGACGTTTGTTTGTTAAGAAGCTCTTGGAGTTTGTTTGTTGTTTGGCTGCTTGAATACGAGTTTATCATTACAACCATTTGATTAAAAAGATTGTCATCTGTTTTGAAAGCTTTGAGAATTTTGTTGAAGTTACTTTTGTTCATTGACATCATAGTGACAAATTATACAAGTTAAGTTTCCTCCTTCACGAGATTCTTCGATGATTATATGAAGCTTGGCTTTATTATATTGAAGGACATGGTGTAGATTTTGTTTGAGGACAAAAGAGAAAGCACTGAACTTCGTGAATAGTTGTTTGCCATGAAGGAAGAGAAGGAAGAGATTCTTCAAAAATTGCATGATATGGAGATACAATTCCATCAAGCCCAAGAGGCTTTGACTAAGAAAATGCATGAGGAAAAGGTAATCCATTCTAATTCGTCTTCAGTTTCCTCTTTAGAAATATGTGTTGGTTCTTTCGAAAACATACAAGAGGTATAGGGCCCAAATTAATGATTAAAATGGGCTATGAAGGTAAAGGATTAGGAAAGCATGCACAAGGCATGGTTGATCCCATTTCAGTTGAGGAACGACCCAAGAAACTTGGTCTTGGTTATGTGCAGTTTAATGACGAAGACTCCAAAAACATGAAAGCATGTGAGGCTAATTCAAAGAGAAATTTTATTCCAAGTTCTAAGATGCAAATATGTCAAATTTGTTTCAAAGATGATTTCCATTGCTTTAAGCCTTTGTTGTAGCAAGAAGATGGTAGGCATGCAACTTATGGCGAGCATGCAAGTTTAGACAGCTTTCAAGATAAAAATGGTGATGTTAGTCTGCAAATGAAAGCTGTAGCCTCTACTAGTTCATCATCTCATGAAGACAAAAAGGATGAACATTCAAAGTAGCAAAAGAGGTATAAATCTTCTCATGACCAATTTGATTGTGTTTCTACAAGGCATGATAATTTTACATGCTTAAATAGAAGAAAGATTTGATGTACATATTGTGGTGGATTTAACCATGTTGTTTTGAGATGTTGGATGAGGAAGAAAGCATACAGGAAGCAGATGAGGCAAAGACAACTTTCAAAGAAGGTGCATAAGTTTTGCACATATTGCCAAAAGAGGGGACATGATGTCTCTCATTGTTGGACTTTGTATCCAACTAGTCATCCAAAGCACATGCAGAAAGAGGATAGAAATATTGGTGAAGGTGGAACCAAGGATTCCATTATTGATGTGAAAATGGAATATTCACATGAGGAAGAGTTGCAACAGCAAAAGTCGCCATGGAGGTGGCTTGGAAAGAAGTGGATGGACTTCTTGGTACAGTAAGACATACTCATTATTACATATGAAAATTTTGATTGTATACATGTATTTTTTGTTGTAATCTCTCGTTTGTTTGAGCCACCTTGGATCATTGATCAAGGTAGTGATGTTCAGTTTCCTTCCACAAATTTCTCGCTAGAAATTTTTTGAGTGAAGTGCAAGAAAGACAGCCCTTGATAGTAGGACAAACATCGAGGAAGGGAAGTGTGAATTGCTTTCTAGTTGTGGATCAAAGTCACTAGCCATGCAAGGCAAGTGTTTGGAGGCTGAAGAGAAGAGGGTGCAGTATTCTTATTCATTGTACATATTAGTTTCTATATTCCAGAGAGGTTTTGGGGTCCAAAAGCTTCTTATTTGGGAGGTGTGATGAGAACTGGATCATGGACTAGAATGATAGCTCAAATTTCAAAGTGCTCAGAAGAGTGACAAACCTAAACGAACGGAAAGGTATCATCACTGCAATTCTCATGTCGTGAACGGTTTGCAAAACGGAGGTCGTATGCGAAAGTTATTCAGGTTTGAAGTCTCTAGTAAACTCCATTTTTCAGTTCACCAAGTTTGACTTTATAATTTGGGAAAATTTTAAAAAAAGAATATTCTTTGGAATATTCCAAAGAATATTCCCCTAGAATATTCCATTCGGGCTTATCACACTTCGAAATTTGGCAACGTTGGATTGGTTGGTGTATTGACTTTAGAGGATTTTGGCCAATCATTAGGCGCCACGTGGCCTGCCCAAAAGATGCCACATGGCCCCAGGCTGGTGGAAATTTTTGTATGGAAAAATTTTGTGACTTCACAGGATTCGACCCTAGGTCGATTGGCTTGTAGCCCATAGGCCCCACCGGGCAGGCTATATGTTTTTCTTATAATACAGGGAGCACGCGGTTTATTTAAAGTTTGAAAATGTGTTGGGCAGAAAACAAAAGGGGCTAGCCCCTTAGGGATAGCCCGACCCACCATATAACCTAGTGCCTTGAACCCTGGTTTAAAGGCTTTAAAACCTTCAGAGTAAATGTTTAACTTACCTTTCCGCCTATTATGCTATGTGGCCAGCACTACCACAAAACATTAAATACCATGGTTTATTAACAATTCTGGTTGCGGTTAAGTCGAGGTTACATGTGATCGCACCACATGGCATTTAATGCCAACATAAAAAGTTCCGACGAATCTAGAGGTCACGCCCAAATTTGGGGCTTTTCACCAAATTTAACTCCAACTAGCTCCAGTTGCTCCACATTTGGTGGAGTTTGTTTAGGGATATTGGGAAAATTTGGTTTTTGCCATAACTCCCTCAATATTGAACGAAATTGGATGAAATTCTAGAAAATTTTGGGTCTCTTCTACCTTCTGGAGACTTTGGGATAGGTTTCAGGTCAAATGGAGGTGAGCTTCAGTAGCTTTTGCTTCAGGGAAAATGAAGGAGCCATTAGGGCCACCATGAGACAAAATCAGTTTGAGGCCTAGCCAGGGGAGGTAGAGTCCTTTTCCAGAGTTCCAAGAGTCTAAATTGTATAATTAAGATGTTATGAATCTGATGAAATGGTTTGTAGAGCCTGTAGAGAATGTTTGATTGCCGAAAAACTTCAGTAAATTTTCAGGGGTCATTAGTGCCAGCTTTTGAGAGCAGCAGTGCAGGGCTTAGAAAGAGTTGTTTGAGACCATTTGCAGTGAACCAGTGGTAATTCTTGACTAAAAACATAATTCTGAATCTATTTAAAAAGGTTTCAGTAAGTTTTAAAGACTTTTAGAGGTTGAAAAATCAGTAGATAAGTTTTCCTTGACCTTAGTGCCAAGGGGTGTCGATAGGTGTTTGAGGCGAAATCGGAGCAGCCGAAGGCTATGTTTCATGAACCAAAACTCTATCTTGACTATTTAAGTCATTTTGGAACCAATGGAAGTGGTTTTAGAACATTTTGAGAACTTATAAATCTCGAGAAGCTGATTTGAAGTTTTGGGCAGCCCCAGGCATACCGTGGAGGATAGCCTATTTTGGGGATGCAGTGCTCAATTTGAGAAATTTAGTTGATAGTTGATGTACGATGTGTATTGGATACATCAGGAGTGGTTTCAGTGATAGAAACTGAATTCTAAGGGAGTTTGTGCCATTTAGAAGCTCAGAGTAGCTTAGTGCACCGACAGAAGGAATCGTGTCAACAAGAGCCTAAAGTTGTTTACAAAGTTTGGACAACAAATTGAGGGATATTTATGGTATTTTCAGTGCTTTGGATCATTGTTGTATTCATTGGAATTAAGTATTTACTTGTAAAAAAAACTTACCATAATCCCAAAGAGCTGAGTCATGATGACAAAGCTCAAAGGAGGCGTAGCCCACGAGATTTCAGGTGAACTCCTAGATTAAAATTGTTGTTGTGTTTGAATGATTATTTGTTGCATTATGTTGCTATCATGCATGTTAAATTGCAGCAAGAACAAATGAACTAAAGACACATAAACAATAAAAATTCATACACCACTTTCAAGTAAATAATTCCGCAAATTTGTCAAGTAAAAGCTAGATCATTTAATTTAAACTGAGTGGTAGGTTCTTGAAATACATACAAGTTATCTAGACCATTTTCAGTCACTCCTATTATATTGTATGGATGTGAGGTTTGGGGTTGCAACATCTCTAGAGAATCCCGGAGAAAGATTGAGAAAATCTAGAAGC
>JAXQQM020087644.1:0-31284 GCA_034641835.2 Pinus albicaulis | reverse complement strand
CCCACTCTTGCATTAACACAACTCCTAATCATTTATTTCAATTGTTAGTATGAATATTTTTTCAAAAAAAGACCACTTTAGCTACGCATAACAAACAACCCTAACATCAATTATGGCTACCAATATCTTCAAATCTGCAATTAGTTGATCCAAATAAAGCTGCACAAATCCAGATCTATGCATAAAAAGACATTAAGCAGTAAAAATGAAATGTTGCTCCATGCATCTAATAGATAAGACAAGAACGATATTTTTGAAATAATTTTTATATTAAAGGGGCACCTGAGAGGAAAAAAATAAAGGTGTTTCCAATTCTCCTCAATGGGATGGGTTCTTGAAAGTCCTCAGCATTTCAGATTTAATATTTCTCTCTCTTGTTGGTGTAGAAAACCCAGAAAAACATAGAACTCAAAGGGAGCTCACAAAGCAAATGATGGAGAAAGTGACAATGATAATGGCTCAAGGTCAGACCAAGAGTATAGATACATAGTGATCTAATGCAAATGAAAGGTGACAAATGAATAGGAAAACCCTTCTATTTATAGCAAAATATTAGAGTAGTCTAGGCTTGTGCATGAATAAAATATTATTAACCAAATTTAGAAACCACTTTTTTAGAATATTTATTATATTCTTGAGGGAAAAGGTATTTGACTTGGGTCAAATCCCTTTATTTGTAAATAATAAATAAATAAATGATTTATTTATTATTTTAAGGAAGTGGTTGAATGATAATTAAATAAATAATGGTTTATTTAATTATTTATAAATGATTTAGTCATATTTAACAAGGAATATTATTTAAATAATTATTCATAGAAAATAATAAGATAAATAAGTATTTATCTAATTAATTTCCTTGTTTTGGGGTAAATATAACCAAGAACAATAATTAAATCATTGTTTAATTAATTATTCCATGAGGAAAATCAAACAAATATAGATTTGTTTAATATTTCCTTTTGGGGTTTTCTATTTAGACCATAAACAACCTAATAAATGTGTTTTATTAAGTTATTTTACATAGTGAAAGCAATTTTACTTAGGGTAAAATAGGTCTTACATGGTGTACTTGGGTCCATCTAATGATAATAGGTTAGATGACCAAAGAATGGTGTAACATCAAGCATCCATAAAAATTGTGAAGTCTTTATCCATATCCAAGACTTGAAGGATTAGAGCGATGGTTGATGATTTGTTCAACTCAATTTATATAATGTTACATTCATATGTCCATTCATGGAACATTGAAACCTTAGAGGTGATTGAAAATTTCCTTTGTAATTTTCTTTAAATTGATGCTACACATTGAAAAGGAATCATCACCTCTACAAAAACAAATGGGTAGAGGTCAATGTGAGAGTTCACTTAATCATATCATAAATGTGGAACAAAAAAGAGTGTCTTTTGGATTAGTCACATCATTAGGATTTGGTCGACGTTTTGAACCAACTAATGTGGTTCATCCTCGGGACAAAGGTGAAAAAATCTATCAATCTTAAAGAATAAATAGCAATCATGCATCACGGCCCAAAGTTAGCCATTAGGACGCTAAGAATTAGTTATTAAATTTATTCAAATAAAATTTTAGTTATAAACTAGTTGTTTAGAATAAGCAATTATATATATATATATATAAAGAATAAATTAAATAAAATTAATAATATTAGAAGGGTTAATTTTTTTATTTTATAGAAAGTATTCGAATATATATTATAGTAAGTTTTTTAGTTTTATTAAGATTAAAATTAATTAATTAATTAAAATTATATAAAGAAATTATGTGATTTTTTAGTTCATAATAGTTAAATTGAATATATATATATATATATATATATATATATATATATATATATATATATATGAATAAAAAAGATAAATTAAGAAGAGAGGGTCAGAATTCAACTCTTACTCAATTTCCAACCATCATCCCAATTGTATGCTCTTAATCTCTATAGCCTCTCTAAGCTTCCTATGGTGGAAAAGGTCAACCCTAGCAATGACTTGGGAATCCTCAATGCAGACATGGTGCTTGGATTTCTTCGCATGTTGAGCTAGAGCTGATGAGCGAGAAAAATTGCGTCTAATGTTTGCTGCATTCACATGGATTCTCTGGTTAATGGAGCGACCAATTTCTCCAATGTAGGGAATCCCACATGAACAAGGAATTGAGTAGACCCCTTTCATATCTTTAGGTTCTGTAGGGTCCTTCACAGATCTAAGAGAATTTCTATTGGTATTAAGGGGTTTGAACAAATTAAAAACTCTATTATTTTTAAGAATATGAGAAATCCTATTAGTGTTCCCTTGGAAAAATGGAACTTGAACCTTAGAGATAGGATTATCATGAGCAGTCTTAACCCTTGGTTTTTTACAAGCTCTTTGAAGAGCCTTGAGGCCTTGAGTTATGTTATATCCATTATTTTCAAAAAATTTAAGAAGATGAGATTTTTCCTACTCCAGGTGATTCTCATCAGAAATTCTTAGATCACGGGTTGTAAAAGTGCTAAGGACCCAAAAATTTTGCGATGGAAAATTATGAGAATTGGCATGAAGATACTGTTTCGTGTGAGTTTTTTTTGCGATTTTTTTTTTGAGAAATGAAACCATCATTCATTCTAGAGAGGAGGATGTCAAGGAAAGGAAGGCACCCATTTACCTCAACTTCTATTGTGAATTTGATGGATTCTAATTGGGAATTAAGATGGTTAAGAAACACATCTACTTTCTAGGGACTATGAGGCCAAATGATGCAAGTATCATAAACAAACCTCTTCCATCTTTTAGGGTGAAATTGAGCAGAGGCTAAAGCCTTGGTCTCGAAATATTCCATGAATAAGTTAGAAACAATAGGGAAAATATGGGAACCCATTGCCACCCTACAAGTTTGTTCATAGAACTCACCTTGGAAATTGAATAAAGTAGAGGTGAGGCAGAGGCCAACTAATTTGGCAATGTCATTGTTAGTGATCTGATTTATGAAATCAATGGCCTCTTAAATGGGGGTTTTGGTATAAAGGGAAACAACATAAAGTCTTAATAACAAATCCCCATGGTCAAGTCTAATATCTTTACATTCTTTAACAAAGGAATTCGAGTCCTTAACAAAGGAATCAATGCAACCAACGAGGGGTTTGAGGTTTTAAGCCAAAAAATTTGCAAGAATTTAAGTAGGCCCACCTATTGTGTAAACAATAGGTATCAATGGGACCCCAACCTTATGAATCTTTCAAAGGCCATAAATTCTAGCGGTGAGAGGATTGCTTTCAATAAGCTTTTTACTGAGAGGTTTAAGAGAATTATTCGAGCTAACTGTCAATGGTTCCAAATGCTAGATTATGAGAACATGGATTTTCAATGTAAGGCTTTTCAACAAGCCTTGTTCCCCTCAGGAAAATGATTAAAATAAATAATGCCAAAAGGGTGGAAACAAATGAAAAAAAATACTTCCAAAGGAAACTCCATAAACTCCAAAGGAAATTGCATCCCTCCACTACTTAATCGAGTCTTGCATAAACACAATGACAATATTTCCCATTGCTCAGTGCATCCCATTGGTGGGAAGACTATTATTACATTCAATATTAAAGTTATCCTTAGCTTAGATTATGTCTAGATGGATAGCGAAACATATTCAAAATTAGGGCTACACCTATCAACCCACTATAAACTCTAAGATCACCCACCATAGGATGTTATGATAGAGAATCCTTTCTTACAACCTATGGCTTATTACTATGGTGATAAGCTAAGGTGGAATCTTCTACGAAGGCCCCAAACGACAAGGCCTCTAAGATCAACTTATTGCAATGCCAACGATTAATAGTCTTTAGAATACAGTGCCACAAGCCACAATATTCAAACTAAACAATAAAATAATTTATTTTATGCATTAATTTTTTTTATATAAGGAAAAGAAAACAATTATAATTTAGATTAATAATGTGATAAATTAATAATTTCACATTGGAAGAAATTTTAAATAATAAAAAAGTTCAATACTTAAAATTAGAAAAAAAAAATTAATAAGTTCATGGAATGATAGTTTTAATATGCATAAAATTTTGAGGTTGAAGAAGTTTAAAAGTTTCACAACCATTTGCTCACTCTTTTCTTTAATTTTTTTTCATGTATATATATAAAATTTTGCTAAGCTTCAAAGATTGGGAAAGTCTAATGTTTACTAGAAAGGAAACAAAGTATGATGATATAGATTCTGAAATAGTTTTTGGAAAGAATAATAATATGGAATGGCTCCCCTAGGTTACTAATGTTAACTCTATCTCGTTGCTCTAATAGTGGGGACCTTCTATGTCTTTACCGATGACTATTGCTACAATTTCTTCACCAATTTGGCATCTCGTCAGAGGGCAAAGAAAAAATCTTAGTGCAAAACATATAGGTCATAGAGAAATGACGGCCAACTTCATGTAGTACTTGAGCCCCAATTCCTTCATAGCTACTAAAACGTTCTATTATTTTTATTAAATTTTATATTTTACTATAAAAAATTAGATATGCAGAAATCTATTTCTAATAACTTATTTAAATTATGCATAAAAATTTAAATATGTTTTTATTTATTTCAAATTAAAGCCTATTAAAAATAAATTAGAACCGTATAAATGTTTACATTATCTATTTCTATAAGCACCAATAAGATTGAGATCTTAATGAGTGAAAAGTTGTGAAAAAAATAAAGTTATATGAACCTTTCATTTAAAAAACTCCATGTGTGCAATAAGCTATGTGTTATTGTCTCTCTTACACAATTTAAAATCAAAAAACACATTTGAAACCAATTAAATGTTAAAAAAAAAAAAATTAAATTAAATTAAATTAAATGTTAAAAATATAAACAAATAAAAATTTAAAATGAAAAAAACCAACTTAAACAAAATTAGTTAAATAGTGAAATTTCATTTTGTTAGTTGTTGAAATGTAATGTTCCTCTTTTAAAATTAAAAAACACATCTCAACCAAAAAAACAAAAAACCAAGCAAAATTAGTTAAATAGTGGAATTTCATTTTGTTAGGTGTTGAAATGTAATGTTCCTCTCAGTTTATTTTGATACCTCGTCATTGACGTATTTTGAAATACAATTTTTTTAATTATTTTATAATAATTATTCAAAAATTTTGAAATAAAAATGATTAATTTACGTAAACTTAAAAATTCTAACCCTGTTATATAAAATTAAAATTGGAAAACTAAAGCAAATCTAGCTGGTGTGATAAGTCTAGCTTTTACCAGATAATGGTTGAGGAGCTGAAACTCCACCGTCAGAGTGAAAATTTAGTGCTGAAAAGTTCACTGACAACTAAAAAAAACGTGAGGAAAAACCATGGTTCCGTCTAAATTTGCAGCTTCATGTACTATGGTTTCAAGCATGCGGACTCTTCATGTACATTAAAAACATTATTTATAAAAAGTAATTTTAAAAATAAAATAAAAATAAAAGATAGGTATGTGGCATTCATGTCGGTCCATGACATTTGTCTTTACAGAGTCATACAATATTGTGGAGATATAAAAATATAAACATATAAAACAAGAGAAATATATATATGGGGTTTACTGAGGGTTGCCTTCTAGGGCAAACAATATAAATTAACATAACTTCTTTCATCAAATCATATGTCAAATGAATGGCCCAAGTTGACTATGGAATTACAATATTTTATAAGGCAAATTTTCATCTATTTTTAGCTTCAGAGCACTTCTCCTGAACCCCCGCTGGTGGGGAGCTCATAAAAGTCGTCGTCACCCCCCTAATGGTGATTAAAGGGCAGCGTTTCTGCCCCATTAGGAACAAGGATCCAACGTGGTTGAAACAAAAAACCTATGAAAAATTAGGAATATAATCAAGCTCGACACCCAACAATAAATTTGACCTAGGCTTCGTTAATCTTCCAAAGTAGTGCACATCATTTTGAAATTTTTGTTACTTTGAGAGTTTTATCACCATCCTCGCGGTTTAAGTTCTCTACTAAGTAGTGAACCTCCATGGTCGTTCTGAGGTCGACGATGGAGCCACATATTATGTAGTAGAGCTTTTTTATTTATTTATGTTTATTTCAGAGTGGATTTTTTTTTTACAGGAAAGCATGCAAGGTTACAAAACACTGTGACGTAGTGCAACAAGTATCTATATAAGTATCTACAGAAGAACAATTGAAGACACTCTTGTGGAAAAATAACTAAGATGAAGCAATCTCTCTATCATATGAGTGCATAAATAGGGGAAAGGAGGGCATGCCAAGGAGAGGCTTGTATTTTCCAATTCACGTTGGTTTTCTGTTGTTATTTGATTAGCAATTCAACAAATCGATAGCCCATTTCTTGCAATCCGAAGTGATGCAACCATTAGATATTTTTCCAATTAAAATGCTTATCCAAATAGTTGGTCATCTTTGGTGCCTAAGAATAATTATTTGGGTCTACATCCACCTCCACAACCTTTAGAGGAAGATGTTGAAAATGGGTTATCAAATATTTAAAGAGAAGCTCTTTTGAAAAAGGCAAGTGATGCAACTATACCATGTAAAGTACGTGAAACCGGGCTTCCAAGTTATTCAAAGAGAAAGATGTAACAACTTATATCTAATATAAAGTTCGCTGTTGTTTTATTTTTCTGGGAAAAAAAAAATTCCCCCTTGCGTGGACACCTCCACACTACAACATAAAGGGGGGTTTTCAGACAATATATAAGACAATTTTTGGGTAAATTGTCTTAATTTGAGACAAAAGAAAACTTGTGTATTGTCTTAAATATTGTCTTTAAGCGGGTGTCTCAAATTAAATTGTCTTAAAATATTGTCTCTATAAAGACAATATATAACACAATCATTTTTGTCTCTCTAGAGACAATTTCATTTTTGTCTCTCCAGAGACAATAGTTGCACTACAACACAAATGGGGGTTTTAAGACAATTTCTGGCTAAATTGTCTTAACTTGAGACAATTTCATTTTTGTCTCTCCAAAGACAATAGTTGGAATTAAAGACCTATTGTCTTTATGGAGACAATGTCTTTAATCTTATCTATTGTCTCTGTAGAGAAAATATAAAACAATGAATCCAGAAAAATATCTCACCATTAAAATAAATCAATATAAAAAATTTAATTAAAAAAAATCAACAATATCTTTGAAGAATTCATGTTAGGGTATAGTGGAATCGAACCACCAACCTCCTGCATGGCAGGTGCTCTTCCAATGAGCTAGCACCCTTTAAAGAATTATGTGAGGAGTTATGACAGTTCTTGAAATTGTATAATAGGCATTGATTTTTAAAAAATGTTCAACACATAATGGCATAATTGACGCGCTTATTGGTGTAAGGAAAGGCCTCATTGACGCAGAAGTAAACAACATTTTTTAAGAAAAAAATAATTAAAATTTGTAAAATAGTACAAGATCCAAATAAAACAAAAAGGATTTAAACCAACAAATGAGGATTAAAATTTTAATAAATATTTACACAAAACAAACATAAAAAAATAAAAATAAAAAACCTTAACGACTATTCTCTGTAAAAAATCATGTTAATTATCAATCCATGACCACATTGACTCAAATCCATGACCACATTGACTCATCATCTGGTATCCACATAGATAATTTCCCAGAAATATGATACAATTTGATAAATGGGCATTTCCCTTCGAGTGCTCGAAACTAACACATGCAAATACCTGCAAGCACCCCATTGCCTAGTAGACTAGTAAGTTGCTGAGTTAAAATATAAGCACCAAAACTATGGGCACCAACAGCCTAAAAAAATTGACACATTTAAATGGAAATTAACCATCTAGAACTAAAAGAATCCAGATTCAGTTACAACTATTACATGAGATTGTGCTTCCAAACAAGCTTCAGCAAAACGCTTGTGCACAACCAATGACGGATAACTTAGTTTGGAGTGTCTTCAAAGAACCTTTCGGCAATAAAAGGAGGTGGAGAAAAGCTTGCTACACATTTGAACTGTCATGGCAAACAATAAAACATATATAAACCTTTAATAAGAGTAACCAGCTGTGTGCATGTAATCCTCGTAGCTTTCAAAGTTGGATTAAAAAAACCATTAAATTCCCAAACAAGATATATGAAAGCGTACCATGTGTTGTTGATATTTTTCCCTTATTGCAACCAATGTACTAGCTTTTTGATTCATTTGTACATTATAGATTTCCATTACACAGTCCTTAAACTGCGATGCCTTGTATCCTGTATAATGCGCCAAAGTTGGATTATGCATAACACAAAATCTACAAATTTATGCCCGCACATAAAGCCAACACAAAACAGTATAATAGTAAACTTCAGGGAGTAGACAATACCCATGGATGTGTTAGAAAATCAAGAGTCAATCGATATAGAAATACAGTTGAAGCTGCTATAAAGGATGGTAGGTGTTGGAGAAAACTGCATTCCATGAGTGTCAACTCTGCCAAATAATTGGCTAAAAACTCCATATGCAAACTTAGGGCCTGCCAAAAAGTATTCCATTTTAATAAAAATAAGCAATGGTACAAAATATAAAAGAATCTAGATCAAAAATTAGGTGTATGTAGGTACTCTTGACATCTTCCTCTGTAGCCCCAGGACTCAATCTCATAGTCTCATACTTCTCTTTCATCCCAGGGAAAGCAACAGAAGCCATCACAGTTACATTCCTCCTGCCTGCCAAATTTTTCTTCTCTCCATTTTTCTTTCTCAAGAACGAATTCCCCTGAGCACCCATAAGTCTTCTAATAGTGGCAGCCATGATCTCTAACAAAAAATGTTGATCCCCAATCTGAGCTAAATAACACAATCTGATCTAAATGTACAGAATGGGTGTACCAAAATCCAGTAAAATACAAAGAGTAGATATTATTGCAAATGTGGGAAAGATAAGCAAAGCTAAATAATGAACCTAACCCCAGACTTCAAACAACCACTTAACACACTAGCTGTTGATAAGGCTGGAGAACTGTGTGTGCCAAGAAATAAAATGTGGATAAGGCCGGAGAACTGTGTTGCTGATCCCCAATCCGAGCTTAATAACACAATCCGATCTAAATGTACAGAATGGGTGTACCAAAATCCAGTAAAATACAAAGAGTAGAGATTATTGCAAGTGTGGGAAAGATAAGAAAAGCTAAATAATGAACCTAACCCCGGACTTCAAACAACCACTTAACACGCTGGCTGTGGATAAGGCTGGAGAACTGTGTGTTCCAAGAACTAAAATGTGGATAAGGCCGGAGAACTGTGTGTGCCAAGAACTAAAAGGATAAGCCTACGCACTATTCCCACGAAAATGAAAAATGTTTTGACCAATGGAATGTAGCACCATTATTGAAAGCAGAATTATAATATGACCACCTTATCCAAACAAACATTTCTCCTCCCCACTCAACCGACTTTGTTGCAAGAATGTGGTGAGTATACAAATCTACAGGACTAGGATTATGGAGTGAGTATACAACAGGATTTAGCTTTCTGAAAAAGAATGTTCTTTATACATTATATAATTTTCAAATTTATAATGAAAATAAGCCTAGACGCTATTGGGGTTTGGGGTTTGGGCTCTGTTGTTTGAGCTTTGCTAATGAGCTGGAACTCTCTGCCCAATCTCTATTCGAAATAAAAAATCAACAGAATGGCCTACATGATCAAAGAATTAAAGAACTTACCTCATTGTTTGAGTTAGAAGGGACATATAAGAGCCCAATTACACAACCAATGCAAGCAAGCCCCGTGAGGAGGCCACCAATATTTAGCATAAGATGTAAATAAACCCCGATAGTTGTTGTTACCAGGGCACATCTAAGTGACAAATAAACCTTTTTCAGATGACTCTGCACGACAAGGCTGATCTTTTTCATGTTCTTCAAAGCACTGTAATCCCACAAAGACTGACCGAAACCCTGGTTAGGGAATCCCCTGCCATAATAAGAAGTGTATGAAGCCATTTACACGCTCAGAATTCAATAGAAACAAACCTAATACACATAACTCAGAAACCTAAAGAAAGAGCAAACAAAAAGATTGCAAGAACTATGAATTGGAGATGAGAAATCTAAATTGATTTCTGAAACATTAAAATGCAAATGGTTAAAGGAAAGTAAACGAAATACCTCTCTTGGGGTTTGTATAATGTTGTTGCACACGAGGGAAATAACTCAGAACAGTCATATTCATTCAATTGCCTCACCTACTTTTCGGGCATGAATCCATTAAGGACTCACGTAGCTTTTGCGGATCTATTTCCATTTTTGCTCTGTGACAGCTACGTGAGGGTGCCGAGCTATGATACCAGGGAGGGTGGTCACAAGAACGAGAGAACCCACTGCTCCTTGTCTGTCTTATTATTATTTTCTTGAAAGATAATGTGATATACACACACATTAGAGTGTGTGAGAGAGAGAGAAGATGCCAATGCCTGCTGGAGCTTGCAGCCAAGGGTGAGTGAAGGTGCTAAGAAGCAAGCTCACCATCAGAGTCCTCAAGCACTGTGAGAAGACCAATGCATTGGTAGATGATGTCCTTTGGGGAGTGACCTATACTAAAAAAACCCAGTTCTATGATACTAGGGACAGTTGTCACAAGAATGAGAGAACCCATTGCTCCTAACATCAGAGACTGAAGGGAGAAATCACCTGGTACAAACCATGCTTGCTCCACTGGACCTACTGGATGGTATTTGGGAGGGGGGAACCCAACTCTTGTAGAACCTGGCACTTGTCTGTCTGCTAGTATGTTTCTTCTGTATTTTACCATTTACAAAAAAAATCTATATTTTAACCTTTTCAATTTTGGTATTTGGTATTAACATTTGATTGTGGAGCAGATCAGGGAGCAATTGTACTATGAACATAAAGCAATATTGTGAGGACAATAAAATGCCAATGGATGCAACTAGGCATAATGGGAAGCAAAACAGTAACAAAGAGGCAAGCCACAAAACATTACAGTACATTGAGCAAGATTGGAAGCAAAATGGGGTCAACGGTTTGACAAAATACATCAAGCAGGAAGCATCTTGAGCAGAAGAAAATGAGATAGAGTAACAGCATAAAGATGCAATAGGTAAAAGCACAGGGGAATTTAGCAGAAGATGAAGCACCTTTACTCCTACAAAATATTGAGGAGAAATATAATTTGTTCATTGTGCAATTTTGGATGCAAGAATATGATAGTATGTGCAACTATATACATATAATTCTGCCCTTTAAAAAAATGAATTTCTGCAAAAATTTGCATTTTCGTACCTGCCTATCATTATAACTAGGAATTTCCAATCTTTATTGTGCAATTTTGGATGCAAGAATATGATAGTATGTGCAACTATATAAATATAATTCTGCCCTTTAAAAAAATGAATTTATGCAAAAAAATTCATTTTCGTACCTGCCTATCATTATAACAAGGAATTTCCAATCTTTTAATACAAGCAATTAAGTCCAAACTTCCACACTGTCAAACTCAAATTCCAACATTATCAAACAATTGAGAGAAGTTCCAAACTTCCACCATGCTACATCAATCGGAAGGAATGTCAAGGCCATGTGATAGCATCCTATCCCTCCAGCACAAACATCCCTAGTGGTATCAGTGGTGTTCCTTGTAAGCCCTGTTTGTCTTGTGGTTGTTATCTGTGATGTATTATGATCTACTACTAAATTGACATATCCCTGTCGTAAGATTTTGTTCCACATTAATACTAGCTCTATTCTTACCATATGTTTGTTTGAATAATCCCACATGGACAACTAGTTAAGACAAAGGAGGCATATGATGCATCACCCACAAAAAAAGCCTTCCTAATGTAGAAGTTGGCTTTGGGGTGCAAGTCCCCAGGTTGATGTCATAGCATCCTCCCTCACTCTAGTACTGACAGCACTATTGATAATGGTGATATGCCTTGTGGATCCTCTTTGGCTTGTGGCTCTTCTATATGTGATCTATTACAAATTTACAAGCTATCACTAAAGTGGAATTCCTTTTGGTGGGAGTTTGTTCCACATTACTATTACTCTACCCCAATCATATGCATGGAGAGCAATTGTACTATGAACATAAAGCAATATTGTGAGAACGATAAAATGCCAATGGATGCAACTAGGTAGAATAAGAGTCAAAACAGTGCCAAAGAGGCAAGCCACAAAACAGTACAGGACATTGAGCGAGATTGGAAGCAAAATGGAGTCAACGGTTTGACAAAAAACATCAAGCAGGAAGCATCTTGAGCAGAAGAAAATGAGACAGAGTAATAACATAAAGATGCAATAGATAGAAGCACAGAGGGGAATTTAGCATAAGATGAAGCAACTTTACCCCTACAAAAGATTGAGGAGAAATATGATTTGTTCATTGTGCAATTTTGGATGCAAGAATATGATAGTAGGTGCAACTATATACATATAATTCTGACATTTAAAAAAATGAATTTATGCAAAAATTTGCATTTTCATAGCTGCCTACCATTATGACAAGGAATTTCCAATCTTTTAACATAAGCAAATAAGTCCAAACTTCCACACTGTCAAACAAAAACTCCAACATTATTAAACAATTGAGAGAAGTTCCACCATGCTACATCATTCAGAAGGAATGTCAAGGCCAAGTAATAGCACCCTATCCCTCCAGCACAAACATCCCTAATGGTATCAGTGGTGTTCCTTGTAAGCCCTCTTTGTCTTGTGGCTGTTATCTATGTGATGTATTACAATCTACTACTAAATTGACACACCCCTGTGGTAAGATTTTGTTCCACATTAATACTAGCTCTATTCTTACCATATGTTTGTTTGAATAATCCCACATGGATAACTAGAGTAAGACAAAGGAGGCCTATGAAGCATCACCCACAACAAAAGCCTTGCTAATGCAGAAGTTGGTTTTGGGGTGCAAATCCCCAGACTGATGTCATAGCATCCTCCCTCACTCTACTACTGACAGTTCTATTGATAATGGTGCTGTTGAGGAGGTAAATCCCCTCTGCGGATAGAGGCGATCCCTACTAGCCCAGCAGGGGTCTAGCAACAATCACAAAATGTTACGACGCAAGTTCCTAGTTACGAATGAAAAGACCAAAGATGGAGGCCTACCTGGAATCCAATGCTATGATCTGAAGAAGAGAGCATTCCCGTTCCTCAGCCTCGGCAGATCACGATCCTCCACGATCTCCGCGGATGGACACCTGCACATGCAAGAAACAAACAGATACAAGCATAAAATCCAGCATACGCAACTAAATATCAGTCAGAAAGGATACTACTCATATTAACATAATTGAAAACAGAGTGGAACCATAATTTTAATCATTCATTAAATAACAATCGAAAGAGATTACAACCAATGTTCTGACGTCGTGGTCTCCTTCGGATGGGTCTCTAGTCGTTCACGTCTCGCAAAGCTCGCCAGGGAAAGGGAAAACCTCTCTAGAGTCTCTCGACGATAGTATCCTTACTTGAGTTGGCCTTAAGGGAAGGAAGAGGGCTCTTACAACACAAAGGCTCTTAAGAATTTGGAGATTCAAAGCTTAGGCACTTCAAGACTAGCTTGCCATGGAATGAAGCAGGCTTTTATAGATGGGGAAGGAGGGAGTTGGGATCCCTATTATGGTGGGATTGGCCCTCTCAACAAGGAAGGTTCCATGGGAGGTGGCAAACCACTTCCCTTCCATAGAACTCCCGCAGCCAAACCTCCCAACTCAAGATAGGCAATAGTTTCTGAGTTTGTTGAAACACAACTTCCGCCATCTTTATTTAAAAAACACTCCTTAAATTAGCTGGCGCGACTACTGCTCTAGGACAGAGTGCCAGTTGGCGCGGCCTCTTTGTAGGATTTTCCCCATTGGAGTGAGTGATGAACTGTCTTCCTGCGCCAATGCAAAAGGAGGTGTTTTCATGACTTTTTGCAAGGAGATATCTTTAGGGCAATTGAAGCTCATGCTTAGAGGAATGCATTGATGATGGTTTCAAGGCATGACAATGTTCACAGGTCACAAAATGGGTCCTCCATTGTGCGGGACGGGGAATGGTAGGGACGGTGACAAATTACTGTGTAACAGATGCCCCCTAAAGTATGAGGCCCGAGAGAGAGAGGGGTGAAATGCTTTACGAGAACATGTTCAATTGAAGCCCCGCCGTCGGAAAACCTGCGCAGAAAAATACAACTGATATCTCAAGTACATGATGTATATGCGGTATGGGCGCAACCATCCGAAACAGAGTACACTATAATCCGGATCCAGGGTATGGGCGCAGCCATCCAACGAGGATCAAATAAATAGACTCAGGTATGGTCGCAGCCATCCAATCAGTGAGTCATGTACATAATGATAATAATCCACAATCGCAGCCTGGATTACAACAGACACAATCCAGGGTCTTGCGCTCCATCTCGACCCAAACAAAGTACAAGTTCGAGCATGTGAATATGTGAGCCGAAGTCGAACATGCAAGAACATCGTCTGATTACCAGCCAATGATGAAAGCTGTTAACAGACGCGAGAGGAACCACCAATAATGACAATGGCCCTCAAGGTACTACAGGTACAATCTGCGGCGTGTGAATCAATGAGTTGGCGTCGAACACCCGCAGAATCACTCGATCGGAGGCCAATGATGAAAACCTCACGTCGAATGCGACGAACCTGCCATTGAGGCATGCAGGCTCCAAGGTACCATAAAAGAGTCTCTAGATCAGCTTCCTGGATAATGAGCTGAAGTCGACAGGAACTGACCTTGATCGAAGGTGGGCCATAATGTTTCCCACATCATCGACACGAGACAGAGGAACATGATGTTTTTGTTGTGAATCAAGATCGTATGAGAATCAGAGGAAGGTTGATATTTGCAGAGGCCAACTTCTCTTGAACATATAAACGGCACGACAGTGGACTTGGCAGTATTTGACATCAACGGATCAGAGGTCATGGTGACGAGGCAATGAGAAGATGAGAGGTCAAAAGGGATTATCCAAACCCATGGAGGCAAAGTGAAGAAACGAGATGAGATGTCCCCAACCCGACATGAATGCAGACAAGTGCCATGTTCAAGAGCGACATACTGCCGACGACAACGACGATGGTTCCATTTTTCCCCCACCATTTCTGGCGAGTACCCCAATTATTTTTGATAAAAAGCTTGAAGGGGATAGCATATGCTTGTGATATAAGTCCGCCCTTCGGGCGAATCCATCCTAGTGCATTTAACGAGTCCTAGGAAGGAGAAACTCGGAGAACGTCATTTCGACGGAATCCAATGTCATCAGGGCTTAACGAGTCTGACAAAGGAAGAACTCGGCGTCTTTTCATGTTTAGAGAGTTTGAAAAGACAGCGGAAAAGAAAACTCCACAGGTCCCTTTTCGTAAATAGTTCCCCAGATCCGAAAAGGTAGAAAACAATATCCGGGGAAACCTCCTAGTCGCGATAGGCTAGGGTATTCCTTTTTCGTAATCGATCCAGCCCAGCCCGAAAAAGGGTTAAACTTATACTGGGTGAATGTCGATTCGTGTCCATTTTAACGAGATCGAAACGACAAGGGCCTCGGCGATCTTTTCATATTTAGAGAGTCAGAAAAGAGCTGAAAGATGACTCCAGAGTGACTTTTTCATGTATTTACCGAGTCCGAAAAAGTATAAAATACAACTCGTTTCCATCGTTAAAGTCGCAAAAACCTGTTGCTGCACATACCAAGCAAGCGTAAAACCCATTTTCGACATAACATATTAAAATATTTGATAAAAATGACTTTTTACAACTCATTTTATGTCAAAAAGTTATAAATATGCCAAATTGGTAAAAATAAAATTACATTTACTATTTACCTTGGTAAAAAGCAACAATGATCCATTTGGAGCAGAAACTTCTGACGGCGATTGCGACAGATCCGGTTGACCATTCAGTTTCTCGTCTGCTACAGGTAAGAGGCGCTTCCCTGCTCTACATTTTCATCCATTTTTTAATAGTTTTCCCTTGCATATCAGTCATCTGTGGCCACTTTTGAATTTTTAGGGTCGCGGTCATTGGCGCGGGTATCGGGCACGAACCCGCGCCGATGGGCTCTTTTATACAAAGGGCTCGCGCCACGTGGCGCGACTGTTCATAAAACAGCCACGCCAGCGGTCGAACCTAAAAATCCGCCTAAAAATTCGATATTTAAACCAAATTGCATGGAATTTGAGGCCTACCAGAGATCTAACTAAGGGTTTATGACCATATGGATGCAGGTAATCAAGCAAAATGGTGATTGAATGGAAAGAACGAGAGCATGGAGAAGAGGATGAACAAGCCATCCAAAGTGAGGCTTGCATGAATGCCCTCAGAAACTATGGGCTGAAGAAGTTCTTCCTTACACCCTGTCTACGAGCTCAGCCCGAGCTCCTCCAGTATTTTATCAGTATTTGGGATGAACATGAACAAGTGTTCAGGTTGCGAGATCAGGTATTGGAGCTGGAGGTTTCTGATGTATATTTTATCACCGGATTGTCTCGCAGAGGTCTGATCCCTGTCTTGACTGGAAGCAGACCATCTGGCGAGAAGATGGAAGAAGTGATGGCACGAGTGTGTCGAGGAGCACAAATGGGATCAGGGAGCAAGAAGGTGGATATCCACACTATCCCCGATCTGGCATTGAGAGTTGTCCTACATACCATCACGCGGGCTGCAGGGTCACAGGCACCGCACGAGGCCACAAAGGCCCAACTCCTGCTGGCCTCAGAATGCATGAGTCCCTTACTGTTCGACTGGGCAACAGCAGTAACGATAAACATGAAAAGGCAGCTCACAAAATGCAAACAAGCTAAACTGAAACAGTTTGGCTATGGTTCCATCCTGGTATCGTTCATTCTGGAACACTTACCAATCTTCCAGGGCCAAGGGGCCTCAGTAGCAGATCCGATACCACGAGAGCCAAGAATGGCTCGCTGGGCAGCATTAATGCCCAGAGCTGGAGGCGGCCAACAGATGTCCTGGAGGCCGGAGTTCTTTAGGTGGTTACGGCGCTAGCTGATTGTAGTGGAAGACTGGCCATATGCAGGAACTGACTTCACCGGAGACCCAGATCTCCCACTGCCAGAAGGAGATGACTGGGACGAGGAGTTGGGTAAGGCCTCATGTTTTTGATTTTTATGTTTTATGTTTTTTTTGTTAATACACATTCGTCCTAACACATTTTATATATGTATGCAGATGTGGGACCTGAGAGACCAGCTGGGATGTCTCCAATCTCACGGAGGACTCAACTCGCCCCTGATCCTCAGGGAGAGGGTACCGGAGGAGAGGAGTTGATCCAGAATCTCGAGGGCATTGCCCGAGGGATCCCGTACTATGCTCGGCTGGTGGACGTACCGATGGCATACCAGCGTCATACGGTGGGAGTTCCAAGTCGGATCCACCGAATCCTGAGACGCTTAGTGCGTGCAGTCACATGCTATCATGAGCACCATGCGGATTAGCTCTTAGGATTTATACCACACCTATTTTTTGAGAGACGTATTGTCTCCGGATTTACTTAAGACGATTATTTATATTTTGACTTTATGTGACACACTCTATGTAAACATTTCGATATCTATATATATATATGCATATCTATTTCTAGATGGATCTTTCTTTACATGTGATGATGATTTAAAAATTGCGCAAATGTTTGTCTAATACTAAATTTTCTACTGCATCTGTTAATGTATTCAAATGCCTGGGTATATGATGATATGTAATGTAGTCAAAATTTCTTTCCAGTAATCGAATACGCAGATACAGACGTAAGATGGACGGGTTTCTTACCGAATAGTGTCCGTTCAGTTGTAACACCACAAGTTGTGAATCTAGATACACGAGCAATTCACGGATACCAAGGTTTACTGCCTCGGTTAATAATTCTAACACAGCACTATATTCCGCGATGTTGTTTGTGGTATGTCCTAGACACACTCCTTGCAGGTTGATCAACTCACCAGCAGGATCGTAGATTACCCAAGCTACTGAAGACAGATTCCTGGTACTGCGGGAGGCACCATCCGCGAAACCAACAAATGGATGAATAGACATATGCACAACCAGGAAGACCCGATCAGCAAAAAGATGTTTACAAAGCACACCACACTATACATGCACACAAATGAAAATCACACACCTATGTACACACACCACACCAAGAAATCACTTCAGGCATAGTACTTTTTGAGGTACAACCCATTTCTGGGCTGCGCCAGCGGAACTCCTTCATAAACTATAAGCTCGTAGGCCCCGTTTTTCAAAACACGTTTTACTATATAGGGCCCGTGCCACATAGGCTGGAACTTACCGTCTCCAAGCTTGTCATGTGCTTGATCGTACAAGAGGACGAGGTATCCTTCAATAAAGGAACGGGGAGAAACAGATTGATCAAAATGAGTTTTGACTCTCTTCTTTTGTGCTTCGATGATCAAAGCAGCCAGACGACGGGTTTCATCTAACCGTTCCAGATATAGAAGACGTTCTTCCTTAGCAGAAGTATTAGGTAGAAGCTCCACAGCTAATTTCAATGAAGGAATCTCGCATTCAACCGGAAGAGTTGCTTCCAGACCATACACCAATTGAAATGGTGTGAATCCAGTTGCACTCTTAGCAGATGTTCGGTATGCCCAGAGAGCTGAGAACAGTTGGAGATACCAATTGGATTTGTGAATACCAATTGTTCGTTGAAGCATAGTGACCAAAACGTTGTTCACTGCTTCAACCTGACCATTCGCTTGAGGGTAGTATGGTGTTGAGCTGTCGTGACACAAGCCCAACGTTGAAGTCAGCTCCGCCATCATGTAATCTCGGAAATGAGTACCGTGATCAGTGACGATGGCTTGAGGAACCCCGAACCGTGCAATAACGTGGTTGAATATAAATTGAGCAGCCGTTTTCCCGTCAGCAGCTAGTGTAGGCATCGCCTCGGCCCACTTGGTGAAGTAGTCGACGGCGACAATGATATACGCATGCCCCCCGGCCGAGTGAGGGTTACACGTCATAAAATCCACGCCCCATTTCGCAAAAGGACCGACGGTAATAACGGGATGCAATGCTAAAGGCGGCGCGAGCATCTTGCGCTGAAATATCTGGCATGCATGACATTTACGGACTGCAGTGATACAGTCTTTGAATATGGAGGGCCAGAAATAACCTGCTCGCAAAATCTTCTGGGCAGTAGCATACCCGGACATATGTCCACCACAGGAGCCACTGTGGCAGTCATTTAAGACCTTTTCAGCCTCTTCGAAGGTTAGGCATCGCCGGAGCATCGAATCTACTCCAATGCGGTATAAGGTATCTCCTACTATACGGTAGGGCTGGGACTGGTGCCGAATCCGACGGCAGGCAACTTTATCCAACTCAGACCGAAATGTCGAGGTCTGAAGATACACTATTATGTCACCGTACCAAGGGTCACGAGTACTGATGAGGAAAAGCGTTTCGTCCGGTATATGATCTTCAGAGTGTGAGGGAGCAGAGTCTGTAGGGAGAGAACATATCAAATCCGCAAAGACCAGTGATTTAGTTGACTTAGCGGTAGTGAACTCTAAGTCAAACTCCTGCAGGATCACAATCCATTTGGAGTACTTGCCCCCCAGTAATTGTCTGGAAAGAATATACGTCATAGGGTTGCAGTCTGAAACCACTGTTATCGTATGCAAAAGGATGTAATGGCGAAAGCGTTGTACAGCGTGTACTACTGCTAATGCCAACTTCTCGACATGAGCATAACGTGTTTCCGGATCGAGAAGGTTCCGTGACAGGTAATAAACAACATGTTCATCACCGTCATCGTCATCCTGCACCAAGACCATGGCTATGGTGCTAAATGCGGCGGCTAGATATAAAGTGAAGTCGCGGTGGTAGTCCGGAGGACGAAGCAACGGAGCATTGACAAGCAACGTCTTCAGCTTCTCAAAGAATTTCTGAGCAATTTCGTCCCAATGAAAGGGAACGTTCTGCTTTAACAAACGGGTGAATCCTTTGGCCACCTCGGCATAATTCGGGATAAAGCGCCGAAGAAAGTTCGCTTATCTTTGCAGACTCTGTAATTGATACAGGGAGGAGGGTGATGGGAGATTTACGATGGCCTCGACCTTTAGAGGGTCAAGGCGAATTCCGTCTTTCGAGACTATGAATCCTAAAAGACGGCCAGAATCAACGCAGAAGACGCATTTATGAGGATTGAGCTTGATATTGTAGCGCCTGCAACGAAGAAAGATCTGGTGGAGATGCTCAGGATGGTCCTCTCGCTTACCCGAATGGGTCGGCAAGTCATCCAGATAAGGCTGAACGATATGGCAAATGTCATGAAATGCGTAGGACATCGCACGCTGAAAAGTGGCTCCAGCGTTCTTTAAGCCGAACGGGAGTTTTTTATACGCAAAAGTACCCCACGGATAGATGAATGTGGTCTTGTGTTGATCCTCAGGTGCAATATTGATTTGGTTATATCCTGAGAAACCGTCCATTAAGGAATAGATCTCACTCCCGGCACATTCGTCGATGATCTGGTCTATAAACGGAGTGGGATAATTATCCTTTGGACAGGCGCAATTGATGTCACGATAATCCACACAAACTCTAATCGTACCCTGCTTTTTATCGACAGGGACAATGTTAGACACCCATTCTGTGAGGGGGATGGGATAAATAAAACCCGCGTTCAGAAGTTTTTCAACTTCTGCCTTGATGGCGGCGGCTTTTTGAGGATGCATGGGGCGTAAGCGTTGGCGCACAGGTTTCGCACCTGGATAGGTTGGAATCTCGTGCACTACGATACTGGGATCAATCCCCGACATTTCCTCGTAAGACCACGCGAAAAAATCTCTGAATTCTTTGAAAAGCTCTGTATAGACTTGAATCTCATCGGGAGAACAAGTCACACCCACGTGAATATTCTCAATGATCCCCGGTTTAACGGAGATGTTGATTGGAACAGTTTGAGTAATGTTACCTAGGTTACCCTTCGAAAAAACCTCGTGCGTCAAGATGGGCGTTTGAAGAGGAGGGGTAGGAACCTGAGTAGCATAATGCTCCAGACAATCAGTCATTGCCCCCAAGCTAGGCATAAACGAGGAGCGATGATGTCCATCGCCCCAGGGCAGCTCCTCAAGAGACATAGTTTCAATGATAGCCTCATCGGAAGGAAAAGTCTCTCTGAGAGGATCAGGTGAATCAGCCTGACCAAGCCAGGGGGATTGAGAGTAGACTTCGAGATCCATGCTCAAAGGAGCATGCTGAGGAGGTGGAGGATCAGATGCAGCAACAATATCACAGTAGCTGATCTCTACTGGCGTTAAAGGCATGGATTCTCCAAACTCATACACCTGCTCAGGCGTAGGAATAAGCCAGGGGTCATCGGACCTGGACATCATGTTGACTTGAGCGGTGTGCGGTGGTGGTACGGGAAAGATACCCATGAGGACTGGGTCTTTGAAGAGACCAGGTCCTACACTGTTTGGGGGATTCGGAATTTGATCCACGTATGGCACATTGTTCTCAGAGGAAGAGGTGAAAAATGACAACTGATCCACCATGACAATCTTGCCCTCGTGAGGGAACTTAATGAATCGAAAGACGGTGGATGGCACGCAGAGCATGGCATGGGTCCAGCTGCGGCCAAGAAGTATATTGTAGTTGAGTTTAGCGTCAACCACTTCCACTTCTACGTTGACAGTTTTTCCCTGTAATGTGATCGCTAGACTCTCGAGAACGCCCAGGGGTTTAGATTCCCAAACATCAAATGCCTCAAGGGCATTGGGAGATGACGACAGGGCTGGAGAGCCGATGGCCTTCCAGCAAGCGGAGGACATAACGCAGGTAGATGCACCCTCATCCACGACGGCCCTATGAATGTTCAGACCGTTAATCCCGACTTGAATAACCAGAGCGATTTAATGTGGAAGCCGGGGAGTGAAATTCTCCAAATCGAAGGTGAGAAGACTCGAGTCGGCGGGATCAATGCCCCCGATTGCAGACAGTAAAGCCTTCCGTTGCGAAGGACAGCTTTGAAGAAATTCTAGCGCAGACATGGCAGACGGCGCCTGTGCCAAATCTTCAAAAATGCTATAATGTTGAGCGACACGAGCATTTGGATTATAAGAAGATCTTTGAAGGAAACCTTTAGGAGGTGGCTTCACAACGGGTTCAAGAGTAGGCTTCTCGATTTCCAACGGACCAGAGACAGGTGGGGGAGCCGGCCCATCCGCAACAACCTTCCCGGGTGCCTGCTGCGATTCATTGTAATCCTTCGACCACGTAGCGACAGAGATAGGTGCAACACTCTTCACCATGAAAACCTGAGACCCAAACAGTGCAGATGGTGACGACTGTTCGATCATCTGGGTCTGCTGAGATGGAAATGGCTCTTTCAAAACAACCGAAGTCCCTTTAGGGCCCTTAAGAAGTTGACTAACCTCGGATCGTCGTGGACAATCTTTAGTATAATGGTCCCCTTCACATATGAGGCAAGGGTACTTCGGTTTACGCTGAGAGCCATCCTCAGTACAAGATTTAGATTCTGGTTTCGGGGCATCAGATTTAGATTTGCCTTTGCCCTTCTTCTTCCCCTTGGAGGATTTGTCCGCAGGATTGGCCTAAACGGCATTCACCTCCGCGGTTTTGCCAGAATCGGATGAGGCAGGATTAGCAGAAGTATTGTTGGAAGAATTAGCCTTCTGCTTCCCATTCGAAGATTTCTTCGAATTCTGAGAGACAGAACCAATGACACCAGCCACCGCAGGGGTAGGCGGAGCCTTAGAGGTTCCGGGCCATGGAGCATCAGTCAAGATGTCATAAAGCATGCCAGACTGAGAATATACAAGATCCAGGTATTGGGCACGCACGATGGCTTGTTCCTCTGTCACGCACGCTCCCATCGCAATATCCTGAGCGATTTTATTCACAAAGGAGGTGGTGAACCAGTGAGTCAATATCTGATCAGGTATGTGAAACTTGATTAGTCTACCACGATGCCGCCACTCATGAATGTGATCTGAGATGTGAGTGGCTTTGTCCTGCTTCAGGGAAGTCAGGAGGTGCGTCCCGGCTTCATACCGAACCGGTAACTGAAAATGCGTGAGGAAAGCCATGGCTAAAGAATTGAAATCTTGGAAAATGCCACGGGGTAACTCTATGTACCACTTAGCAGAAGCTCCAGTTAAAGTAAGCTGGAAGAGGCGCAAACGGATTGAATCGTCGACCCAAGAGTTAGACGAACACCAAAGGTGATACATCATCACATGCGCCTGGGGGTCCTCTGTAGCTTTTCCCTCGAACTTGGGACAATCACCTGGTATCTTGGTGGGAATCGGAGGCCAATACAGATTATGTAAAATTGGATCATTGGTCAACTTTGAAACATCCAGTAGCTCCAAGGTGGCCAGGAATGGCAATGGTGGATTAACCGTCATGCCAGGCCCAGGATGAGGTCCGGTACCCATACTCCACGATGGTTGTGAATATCCTTGCCCCCACGGGTTCTGTCCCGTAGGATTCTGACCGTAGGGGGCGTAGGTCGTATAACTAGACTAATTTGGATGCTGGTAACCATAGTGTGGGGCTTGATAACCAGGGTACGGACCCTGATTATGTGTCGGCCCCGTATAAGCAGCGTTTGGATTTGGCTGCTGAGTGTAGGTAAAACCGGGTGGAGGAGGATAATACTGAGAGCCTCTAGGGTGGTTATAGTTCGGTTGAGACTGGCCATGAGGATAATAACCACCCTGAGGATGAGTAGGTTGCTGAAAAGTGGAACCCTGCGGAGCCTGGTACGTAGGGCGCAGCTGTTAATTTGGCTGCGGCATTGAATGAACAGGCTGTTGAGCAGAGTGAACGGAATGGGAGGGCTGCCATGAATGAACAGGTTGACCCGACTGAGAGGGCTGACCTGAATGACCAGGCTGGCCCGGATAAACAGGCGGCGCCGGTTGCACAGGTTGACCTGGTTGTAAGTGAGCCCCAGGTTGCACCGGATGGGCCGGCTGGCCTGGAGGCGGGACACCGGGTTGTACCGGATGAACCGGTTGGCCTGGTGGTGGAACAGGACCAGGTGCTTGCTGGAAACCAGTTTGACCTGAAGCAGAACCATAGGATGGTCCTGGCTGATATGCAACGTTAGAAACAACAGGATACTGCGGTTGCATCGGTAAAGAAGGCTGGATTTTCCCCCCAGGACCATAGACCGGTCCCGGTTGGTACCCCGGCTGAGGCTGGACAGGTTGACCGGAAGGGCTGTAATACTGTCCTTGCGGACTGTACGATGGCCCTTGCTGGCCCACAGGGTAGCCCTAGATGGGCTGCCCTTGTGGGTCATAGGGATAACCAGGTTGGCCCGCAGGTTGGCCTTGGAAAGGTTTCCCTTGCGGGTTATAAGCCTGGTGATGGGGTAAACCTTGAGCATAGAGGAAAGCCTCAGGAGCGGGTAGACGCAAAATCTCCTCGTGCTCGTCATACTGACCTGGAAAAGCATACACGGGAGTACCATCCTGTGCATAGTGTGAAAAATAAGATCGGTAGGGATCTTGGGAGGACGGTCCAACCTCGGCGTTCGGCTGTTGCAAAGACAACCGATACTCCTCCGGAGAGATGTTCTCCGGTATAGCAGTGGCTAGATAAACATCTTCAGGAGTTGGCCCAGCCCTAGTAGCAGATGCTGAGACAACAGGAGAAGAGGCGGCCACACAGACAGTGGGCCGGACGGGAACAGAAGTGACGGGCGTCTGAGGAGACACCCCGGGTGTAGTAGCAGCTGGCCTCGAAGCAGGAGATGATATTCCCATAGAGGTTGCAGCGGAAATGATCTGACCCAGAGATCTGTATCCCTGTGGTAAAGAAGGACTGGCTGTTGACATGGCAGCCAGCTCAGAGTTGTCTCCCTGAAACAATCTTCGTGGGAAGAGCTGATAGTCTTCACCAGACGTTGGGATTTCCTCACCAGAATCACTCATGGTTGATCCTGCCGTTAAATCATGCAAGAGACGGCGAGGACTAGGAGGAAAAACAACAGCAACAAAGGGTGAACCCGATGTAAGAGAAAGGAAATCAGCTCCTAATCTCAATTTAGACACAGGGTCTGAAAAGGGCCAATTGAACTCAACTGGTCCTCCAAAGGGTTGCTCAGCGAGAACCGGTCCCCCGTCAAGAAATTCGGAAACAACAAGCTGCTGTGGTTCAGCAGAGGATTGGGAAGCCTCTGAAGAATCGTCCGTGTAAGGACTACCAGTAGACGAAACCGAAGGTTCCGCCACTGTGGCAAACGACCAGAGAAAAAGAAGCAAACACACACACGGGCTGAAAAAGAGTCAAGACACACGATCAAACGGTCAACAAGCAATATCTAACAGGGCGTATAATCGTGGGTGATTAATTTTACCACATTGAAAAATAAGAAACTTTACCGTTTCATGTTTTAAGAGTCGAGAAACGATAAAAAGATGACTCTATCTCTTTCAGATTTGACACAAGCGTGAAAGGACAAGCGCTTGACGGTCTTTTCAAGTTTAAGGAGTCAGAAAAGACCAAATGACTGCTCAGGAAAAACTAGGCACAAAGGGTGTACCAAATATCCGTGAACTGCAATATACACCTTGGTTTCAAAAATGAAACAGAAATCGACCAAGGACTTTCCGTACGTACAGGTAGTCTCCCCGAATGCTGTGTTCGGTGTATCACGGGTATAGGGCGGCAGACTCGGCTTCCTATGGATAAAGGATTGAAAACCTAGAGGGGTCTCCCTTTATATACGCGACGGTACGGGGAGCACAAGTCCATACTAGCGTTGTCTAAAGCCAAAAGGCGAGCGACAACTGCTAGGTTTAAAGACGTCGGAACACGTCTCTAGCCTAGACCACTAAATATGTTTCTTTAGATTCCAATGCTGCCTTAGATTAATTGAATAAATTTTATGGTTGATCTTCAATTAAGTTTCAATTTTCAGGCCCTATCGTATGTAATGTCTTAAAAGACTCTTAAATGCAAAGCTACATGCCACAGTCCAACATTTCGTTCGATGAAAACTAGCTACAGAAGAGTTGAGAGCTTTTACACAAACGAAATGATCGGAAGACAAACAATGAGATCTCTAATGCAACTAATGAAATTGAAAACTTTTCATTCAAATCAATAATCACTAGCAAAATCGAAAAGATTACAATTTACACTAATTAACCAAAAGCAAAAGAGATTTTTTTTTTTTAATTTTCAACGTTTGATGGCTAAATGCACTAAACAAACTGAAAACAAATGGAACAACTTGAGAAACGATATTGAGAGAGAAAAACGAACAAATTTCACTCAATGACACAAGCAATCAGATCCCAAATCGACCAAAGTCTCTCAAAACCAAGAAAAATACTCAAAGGCTCCAATGGACCGTGTGATCTAGGCCCAAAGCAAGACCAAACGAAATTTGAATGAAGGAATGAGCAATCACCCAAAAATCGCAACAAAACAGTGAACAACTACTAAGAGGATGCGGAGGAGCAATCAGGAAGTTGACTGGACAAACGAAACACCAAAACTCCCAAGGAGGGCTCAATACACAAAGCCACTAGATGCCCTAGGGCTCAAAACGTGAAATCGATAGATAAAAGCAAACAACCAAAGGACGAAGGCAAATTCCCAGTCAAACAGGACTCCAACACACTCAGGTAGTCGGAAAATCAAGAAGAAAAGCACTGACCAGACCCAGAGAGCTCAAAACTGAACAAACTCAAAAACCTTATAGGAGTGGCGCGACTGTAAGGCTACAACTGGCGCCAGAAAGCAATTGGCGCGGGCTAAACAAAAGCAACATGCGCCAATTGGCGCGTCTGTCGGGATAAAAAGCGCGCCAGTCGAGTTTCTCAGCCAAAATTAAAAAAGAACTACTCCAGAAGCAAATCAATGTAAACCAAGCAAACCAAGAAGCAAAAAACAGCAAAAGAACCCAACCCAGAAGGCTAACCAAGCAAGGAAAATCATAAAACAATCAAACGAGACAATCCAAACGAGACAGTGAAATCTAGACGATCCCCAACGGAGTCGCCAAATTGTTGAGGAGGTAAATCCCCTCTGCAGACAGAGGCGATCCCTACTAGCCCAGCAGGGGTCTAGCAACAATCACAAAATGTTACGACGCAAGTTCCTAGTTACGAATGAAAAGACCAAAGATGGAGGCCTACCTGGAATCCAATGCTACGATCTGAAGAAGAGAGCGTTCCCGTTCCTCAGCCTCGGCAGATCACGACCCTCCACGATCTCTACGGATGGACACCTGCACATGCAAGAAACAAAAAGATACAAGCATAAAATCCAGCATACGCAACTAAATATCAGTCAGAAAGGATACTACTCATATTAACATAATCGAAAACAGAGTGGAACCATAATCGTAATCATTCATTAAATAACAATCGAAAGAGATTACAACCAATGTTCTGACGTCGTGGTCTCCTTCGAATGGGTCTCCAGTCGTTCACGTCTCGCAAAGCTCGCCAGGGAAAGGGAAAACCTCTCCAGAGTCTCTCGACGATAGTCTCCTTACTTGAGTCGGCCTTAAGGGAAGGAAGAGGGCTCTTACAGCACAAAGGCTCTTGGGAATTTGGAGATTCAAAGCTTAGGCACTTCAAGACTAGCTTGCCATGGAATTGAGCAGGCTTTTATAGATGGGGAAGGAGGGAGTTGGGATCCATATTATTGTGGGATTGGCCCTATCAACAAGGAAGGTTCCATGGGAGGTGGCAAAACCACTTCCTTCCATAGAACTCCCGCAGCCAAACCTCCCAACTCAAGATAGGCAATGGTTTCTGAGTTTGTTGAAACACAACTTCCGCCATCTTTATTTAAAAAACACTCCTTAAATTGGCTGGCGCGACTGCTGCTCTGGGACAGAGCGCCAGTTGGCACGGCCTCTTTGTAGGATTTTCCCCATTGGCGCGAGTGATGAACTGTCTTCCCGCGCCAATGCAAAAGGAGATGTTTTCATGGTTTTTTGCAAGGAGATGTCTTTAGGGCAATTGAAGCTCATGCTTAGAGGAATGCAATGATGATGGTTTCAAGGCATGACATTGCTCACAGGTCACATAATGGGTCCTCCATTGTGCGGGACGGGGAATGGGCCAAGACGGTAATAGTCTTGTAACAACATCAGCGATTGTTATTCCCACACTCCCCAGTTCATCTTGACATTGGAAAAAATTTGTGAGATACTTTGGAATGGTGTCGCCCTTTTCCATCTTGATCTTCCTGAGTTTATATTTGAGTGCCAACTTCCTATGGTAGTTGTTGCTTTGGAATAGATTCGTCAAAGCCTTCCACATAGCATATGGTGTGGCTTTCCCATGGATACTTGAGACAATGTGGTCTCATACTCCCTCCAACAGGATCCTCCTCATCTTTTCCACTTTCTTTTTCCATGCATCAAGATTGGCAGCATCTGTCACAGCGGGCTTAGGAACATCATTGTCAATGAATTCCTTCAAGCCATTGTCTTCAAGCACTGCCTCCATCCTGTCCTTCCAAGCAATGTAGTTTTAGTTTCCCTCGAGTGCATACTCTAACCTCAAGCCATTGAAATCCATTTCAATCTTGAATCAGTTGTAGCAAAAAGAAAGTCTTTATGCAAATTCGAATTCTATCCAGTCACAAACTCATCTCCTGCTTCACTTCTGCAATTTCCTGTGCTTTGATAGCATGTCAAAATTATACAATATGTATGTATATCTTGGATTCACCCGATCTAAAAAATTTATAAAGTTAAATACTGAATCGCTTCTACAAATATTTACGGGATAAAAAACACAATCGCCAATCACATAAGCATGAAGAAAGATCAATCACACACAACACAGATAATTTTCCGGGGAAACCTTACAGCTAAAAACCCTAATATCTTCTATTGTATATTATATCATGGATCATGAAACAATTGCACACAAAAATCTTCTCACAATATCCCTCATTACATGAGCCAATTTTCTCACATTGTCATACAAAAATTGGCAAATCCCTTAGCCAATTTACTGTCTCCAGATAGTCTGCCTTCACTGTGCAATCCCTGCTGAAAGAAATCCCTCAATTGATGCCTTCTTGCATGCCTTGACTGCGCAAGTATCATGAACACATCCAATGTGTGTGTGCTTGCATGTGTGCAAGAAGATAATGTCACAATTGATAGTTTACCTCCCTATCACCTAGAATTCAACTAGGTCTCCACTGGATCTGACATGCATACAGCTAATAATAGTAAATCTTCAGTTGCATGTGATATCACTACATGTGAATTAATTAATATTTAATTCACTTGATCTCTCACTAGTGTTTCTTCAGTTACAACCAGCACAACTGAGTTTAACTCACTTAACTGAGTTAAACTATTTAAAACTTGCACAAACTCCATGCACCACTGCACTTCCAACTATGTTACAACTAGAATCACTTTGCATGTCCCACCAACCAACCTATTAACTCAAAATCCACTTATTTAATTGGTTTTCCACTTCAGTTAACTATTTTCAGGTTCTCATTGAGAATAGATTACAGTTTATTGTCCATCTAAATTAAGGGATAATAAAAATAGACATGCACCTAAAAATAGCATGTGGGCCCCACCCTAGTGTAGGTGCTTAACTTTCACTAGGATCATTGGTGCCAAAAAAAATTCTTGTTGAATCTCAACACTCCCTCTCAACAAGAAATGGATTATCCTTCACCTCAATCCTGTCTCTATGGTATTCAAATTTTCTCCTGGTGAGCGCCTTCGTCAGAATATCTGCATCCTGATCTTCCGTGGGAATGAACTGAAGCAACATAATTTTTCTCTGCACACAATCTCTGTGATGATGGTACCGTATATCTATATACTTGGACCTATCATGAAACATAGGATTAATCGAGAGTTTAATGGAACTCTAATTATCACAATGAATCACTATCGGATCCATCTGAGAACCAAACAAACCAACAAAGATCTTTCTCATGAAGATAGCCCCATATGAAGCTTGACTTGTTGCCATGTATTCCACTTCTGCTGAACTGAGTGCCACGGATCTCTGCTTCCTGATGTACCAAGAAACAACTATAGATCCAATGCTAAAGATCCCCCTGATGTGCTCTTTCTGTTCGATGGACTGCCAACCCAATCCGCATCCGTGAAGCCATGCAACTTCACTCCATCCATCTGCATGTACCATAAACCATGCTTTGATGTGCCCCTCAGGTATATCAGGACATGTTTTATTGCCTTCCAAAAGAGCTTGGTAGGATTAACCATATGTTGACTCAGTTGGTTAACCACATAGAAAATGTTAGGTCTCATGTTCACTATATACATTAGCGAACCCACTAATTGTCGACAGATAGTAGCATCCACTACCTCTATAGAAGTAGCATCTTCTTTCCTCCAGTTTCATGGAAGAGAAGTATCCATGGGTTTGTATCTCTCCATGTTAAACTTACCTAGTATATCCTTTGCATACTTTCCATGAGACACAAAAATTTCACCATCTCACTGCCATATTTCCAATCCATGGAAATAATGAAGGAGGCCCATATCCTTCATTTCGAACTCCCTTGAAATATGCTCCTTGCATGAGTGTATCAGCTGCTTATCACCAGTCAATATTAAATAATAACATAAAGAACAATGATTAAAATCTTACCCTCCACCAAAATTTGGTACAGGTTTGCATCTGCTTCACTTTTGGTGAAGCCCAGTCTGGTGAAATAGTTGTCTATCCGAATGTACCAAGAATGGGGTGCTTTCTTCATCCCATACAACTCTCTTTTTAGTTTGCACACATGTGACTCATTGTTGAAGATCTCAAAAAATTCAGGCTATTGTATGTACACCTCTTCCTCAATGATCCCATTGAGAAATGTAGTTTTCACATCCATATGATGAATGCGCCTTCCCATATGAATTGAGAGTTAAAGGATGGTCCTTATGGAAGAGTACCTTGCGACAAGTGCAAAGGTCTCATCATAATATATCCCCTCGATCTATGAGAAGCCTCGGGCCACAAATCTGGCCTTATATTTCTCCACACTCCCATCAGCAGATTTCTTTACCTTTTAGATCCATCTCGAACCTACCACTGATTTATCAATCGGTCTTGGGACAATTTCCCATGCATTGTTTTTGACAATGGATTCATACTCATCCACCATTGCATCAATCCAAGTAGGTTGATGCACTTCTTCCTGAAAGGAAGATGGTTCATTCACAATACATTTTCTCATGAGAGCCATGTATCTAGTAACCAGCTCCAAAAAGAGAAGAATAGAGATATCAATGCCTTAGA
>JAXQQM020069383.1:0-11082 GCA_034641835.2 Pinus albicaulis | reverse complement strand
ACAATCGGGTCCGAACTTTGAACAAATGCAACGGACGCATTATAGAAAGTTCTGATCACATCGTAACACGGATGCGATTTGCACAAATTAACTCCCGCATATACTCCAGGATCGGGTCTCGCCACTTCAATCACAACATATTACAGTCGTGCGATCAATCACCGGTGAGTTCCGATTGCGATTGAGATTCCGGACGCGATTGAACCTTAACCCCATCGTATAATCGCCACGGTCCGGCTTTTGATCGGAGCATATAACAAAAGACTTGCGATCAATCGGAAAGTTCCGATTGCGATTGGGAACTCGGATGTGATTGGCTCATAAGCTGTGGCATATAACTCGATCGGGTCCGACCTTCGATCAGAGCATATAACAAAAGACTTGCGATCAATCGGAAAGTTCCGATTGCGATTGGGAACTTGGATGCGATTGGCTCATAAACTGTGGCATATAACTCGATCGGGTCCGGCCTTCGATCGGAGCATATAACAAAAGACTTGCGATCAATCGGAAAGTTCCGATTGCGATTGGGAAATCGGATGCGATTGGCTCATAAACTGTGGCATATAACTCGATCGGGTCCGGCCTTCGATTGGAGCATATAACAAAAGACTTGCAATCAATCGGAAAGTTCCGATTGCGATTGGGGAGAGGTCCCACCATCTAAAACTTCGTTTTGTGCGCTCCATAATATAACGGACATATATGTATACTTTGCCAAAGGGTTAAGCAATTCCCGGAATATGGTTTATATATTATATGTGTAACGCTCGGCTGGAGTCTGTGATTCCCAGAATAAGATTCGTGTTATATTATATGTATAATGCTCGCTGGAGTGTGCGATTCCCGAAATTTTGTAACTACTCTCTGCCTCTGTCTCTGCTTCTGTCACTCTGCCTCTATCTCACTGTGCTTCTATGACTGTTACATTTTGACTGTCTTCTTGCTGCCTCTATTGCTTTCGTTGTGCCTCTTTTGCCTTCCTTTGCTTCAGCGCTGCCTCTCTTTGCCCGAGTGTTGCCGCCTTTTCCATCAATGACAATATTTCCACCAGGTGAGAGAGAGAAACATGGGAGAATGTGCAAGAGAGTATAGAAGAGTGAGGAAGAGAAGATTAAGAAAAGAAGAGCAGAAAGAGATGCTACAGAACAGAGCTGATATCTAAGGTAAATCAACAAACATTCAGTTTGATAAATTGAGGAAGTTGGAGCTTCCCTATCAAGTTGCAACTTGATAGATGTCAGTTGTAGCTTACTGAGGTTGGAGCCTCCTGTAGGTTGGTGCCTGCAGAAAATTGAAGGGAGTTGGTGCTTCCTTGCAAGTTGTAGCTTACAGAATTGAGGTTGGATCCTCCTGTAGGTTGGTGCCTGCAGAAAAATAGTGGTGAGAGGGAGTTGGAGCTTGCCTTTGCATCAGAACAATAATAAGATGTGGTTTTCTCCCTTTATGGGTTTCCACTTATATCTGGTGTCTCTGTGCATGATGTTTATGTGTTGATCTGATTTATATCATCTGCTTAATACCTGCTGCTCTCATATTAAGTCTACTGTTATACTTGCTGCTCACATTCTAAGATTTCTCACATATTAAGTTGGACATAAATGAAGGTGTAAATAAGGTTTAATGAAAAGTTTTAAAAGACGATGAATGTGTTAAACTGATTCACCCCCCCCCCCTCTCAGTTTAACTAAGGTTTCAACAGGTCATTGTCATCTTCTAATGGATCTTTCATGTCTGAAAATCTTCCAAAATGTCCTTTTCCAGTCATTCCATATAATGGTGGTTGAGGTTACTTTTCCTTTTTTGCCACACGTGATCCACTAAAATCCCCTTTCCTCAAACCATCTTCCTGTATTGCATCTGGAAGAAATTGAGCATTAATTCTTTGTTGATTAAATTTTCATTGCACTGGGTCTCTCTCAATGTAAATGCAATGTATTCCTTTTTTTAAGCAACATGCTAGCATTGGACCTAATCATCAAGCAGAAAAGAAATAATTAAGAAAATTAGTATAAACACATAAAAACTAAAAACTAAAATATTTAAATTCAATTTTATATAATAAAAATTACCTGAACATGAGAATAAATCCAAAATCCAACCTCCTTCATTTGAGCATAGATCCATAAGATAATTAATCAATGGTTGCAGTTTTTTATAAATGTTAACTATATCTCCTTTTGAACTGTTTTCCTAATATGTTAGTTTTCTTACAACAACATCATAAACCAATACTTGACGATGACTCTTCCCATCTACTTGATTCAGAAGAATAGGCCTATAAATATCCTCTTTTTTCCAACATTCAACATGGATGAACTCACAATCATTTATAATATGTTGATCTTTAGAACAAACAAGATTTGAATTCTTCCTGTAACATAACATAGTAAAATTTCAATTAAATTGTACATAAATAGAAAATTCTAACATTAATCGAAGACATACTTTCAATGTCTTGCCATGTAAGTTGCATCCTTTAGTTTGTTTTTCCCTTGAAGCTTATTAATAGCATTGAAAATTTTGTGTCTGAATGAAATGTCACAAATCTCCAAAGTGGTGATGTTGTGACTTCTTGAAAGCCCGTAACCACTTTACTAAAAGTTCGATAATTATATGGTTCACTATCATATTCAATGTTTGGGAAATTGAAACCATGAGGAATATCCGCAATAACTAGGCCATATTCCCTTTTAGGTATGAGTTTCGCAATGTCTTCACAATCACTTGGTATTATTTGATATTGGACATTATCGAGCCCATTCCAAATGAAATGATTAAGAGTAGGATCAAGTTCAAAATTTTTAAGACGTTGCTTTCTCATCCTTTCCAACTTAATTTTTTCAATAAAGATTTTGAAAGTATATGTTACTCCATTTTCATCCTTCTTCGACATCTTTAATGATATAAAAAATATATATGTATAAGTAATAAAATAAAAATTGTTTACATATGAATAAAATGAATGTATAAATCAACATAACTTATTGAATGCAACATAAAAATATTTAAGTGTTATTGTAGAACTTGATTTTGGGTAGTTGCGCGCAACATCATCCCAACTGTATTCATTCAACATTTTAACCATATCCTTTTGTATTTTCACATAAATCTTCTAACTGAATAAATAAAGTTAAAATTGTTAATATAGTGAGATGTATAACAAATTCTACCAACAACAATATGTTTTATTTAAAATAAAATTATAATCAAAATAAAAGTAAAAATAATTCAACAAACTTACTTTTGAAATTTTGCGCACATTTCCTCCATTGATAATTCACTTGACTTCACACGGGATAATACCGATTTGACTAGTTTTTCATCCTTCACCTATAATATTCCTACTTATCCGAAGCTCAAAGGAATATTCAATTTTGTTTCATTTTCTATTGATTGAATAAATGAATCAAGGAGGACATGTAAAACTCCTGAAAACAATGAATAAATCCATTCCTATGTAAACAGAGACAAATCTGGGCTATTTAAAATAAACACTTGTAGGTGTGAATGGGTTTGAACTATGATATTAGGTCAACCTTGACCAAATCTACAGCATTGTCTAGATTCAGTGTACCTTGATGAACAACGCAGATCTAGTTGGAGGGTTCCAATGTGAAAGAAGCTAAACCTTTTGAGATGGTTTAGGGTTTTGCAAGGCTTTCATCCTATAAATGAAAGAGGAGAGTAGCATGAGAGGGGTGGTTGAACATATTGTATTGAAAATATTTTTCTGCTTAGACACTTCTCATTCTCTAGATATTTAGCTGAGAATAGTGTTGTTTAGCACAAGTATCTCCTGTTTAGGATTCCTTCTCTTTCCTTGAGAGGCCTCTTGGAAGAGTCTTGTATTTCTCAACCACTATCAGGAATTTGGCCAAGCTTCTACTTCCAACCACAATTCATATCCTGTTGAGGGTTTGATTTTTTTTGTGAGCTGCAGTAAGTGGAAACACTAGATCTTCTCAGATCTAGATTATACTAGTGCCTCTTCTTAGTGAGTGTGTCTTTTAACCTCCTGGAAGGGTGTATTAGTTGTTGGGGCTTTAGATTTTGATATTGGCATCAATCTAACCTGTGCTTCAAGCTTACAATGTATTTTATCCTCTTGGACTGTGCTATTTCCAGTTGTAGAGTTGCAGGGTATTCTGGCATCCATTTGGAGAAGTGATCTCTATTGGATGGATCCTTCCTTCACTGTGGTGATCCATGGATTAGCCATCTAATCCATGTCTACTTCAGATATGATCTATTTATTGTTATTTTAACTTCATATTTTCTGAATCATTCTACAGATTTGCTGCAGTAAAACTCAGATCTACTCCTGTTCTTTCATGTAATGCTGAAAACCCCAAGGGGTATGTATAATAAAGACATTCTCCATATGGATCTGTTGTAGATCTAATTGTTTATGTATTATCTTGCTCTAGATATAATTTATAATCTACTGCTATAGTATACTATGTTTTTCAGATCTAGATCTGCAGATCTGCACTTTTATATAGTGTATCTCATGAAACCCTTGTCGAGTTATCCTATTTGATGTATAAAGGAGTTGAATCTCCATTTTTCTTCATGCTCTCATTTAATAAACTCAAGATATGATAGTCAAGATATTTTGTATTCAAACCCTTTATAAAATCATCCTGCATAAGCTTCAGTTAATTTATGTTGAGTCAAGTCATGGGGTTTGGGCATTTTTAAGCCATTTCAAGAGTGGGAGATCTGTTTAACATAGCTAGAGTCATTTTTTTTTTGCTAAAATTTGGTGTGTGAGTCCCACAGGACCTAAGCTATGACATCCCACCATCACTTGCCATTATTTTTATGCACATCTCTAAAATTAACCTTTCTAGGGCATAAATTGCTGCTTTCCCCCATCTTTTGTGGGTAGAATGGATTATACCTCTTGATTCTGTACATAAAATTGATTCTGAAGTGTTTATTAACATATTTATGTGTGGAAATATTGATGATATTCCATTATTTTGATTACGTACTGCTGCAGCCCTTCCTTGGGTAATATTCAAGCCATACTAGGTGTGGGAGGCCTGTTTGCCTCACCTATCTTGACTGGTTTCAGATATCCTCTTGGATTTGGATCTTAGATTATCATATCTAAGGGATCCAAGGGCTGATCTTGGTTTCTGAAGAACACATCCCTGAAAAATGAGTTTTTCAGGCTTGTCTTGCTAAGCAATCCCTTTTATGATATTACAGTGGTATCAAAGCACCTTTCTTGGCTCAGCCTGTGAGTCTCAGCCCAAGAAGATAGAAGAAGATCATAATGATGAATAATATGAGATTAATATCATCAGTTTTCAAATCCAGAAAGGACCTCCCCAAGGAGGTTAAGCAGATGAAAGTACGAGAAGAGGAAGGACCATGCACTTCCTACTCTCACAGAGAAGAAAACATGAAGCATGAAGAGCACTTGGAATCTGAAATTCCAAGTGAATATCTTGTTGAATACCGAGCTACACCTAGAGCCTTCAAAGAGACTCTAGCTTTACCACAATTTATTTAGCTGAAGGAAGATATAAGACCCTACAACTATGGGACGATGAGAGGCAATAGATTTCTACTGTCCACTTTTGATGGATCACTCACATATGCAGCAGAGGCTTGGGTGATGAAGCTAGAGGATTTCTTCCTGCTACATCTTGTAGTAGACAGAAAGCTTGTATAAATTGTAGTGTTGCACCTTGAAGGTGAAGCAAACATTTGGTGGTTTAGCGATTTGAGCCATGCAAGGGTTTCTACTCTTGCTGAGTTTTCTCAAAGGATGATCAGGGGATTTGGTAAAAGGAGGGAGGAGCCCTCACCACCAGTTGAAGAGGCATGTACCAGCGCTGTTGTATCCATGGAGGAGTAGCCTTCAACTTCAGCAGTTTGGGAAGCCAACACATATGAAGAGGAAACTCTTGTAGCCTTGCAAGGAGCTTCCAAATTTCACCAAGGTATGCTTAAATGTCCATCTCTTGTCATGTCAGCAAAAATCATGGATGGGTCCACATCACTGCATACTGTCGACTTAGAGTAGCAGATTTGCACTACTCTGTACAAGAGCAGTGATGAAGAAAAGAGGAATCATTCCTCATGTGAGCATTCACATGGCAGCTTCATTCATGAAGCAATGGAGGAAGGAATGGTAGATGGTAGACATCTTGAAGTGAGAAACCCTTTCTCCTTTCTAGATGACACTTTCTCTATGAGAACTCCTGAGCTCAAAGAGAAACTTCTACCTGCAGCAGATATAAGGCCTCTTTGGTATTGGAGGGCCATGCATGAGGAGGAAATCTCATGGAGAGATTTCATTGGAGGTGCACTTCAACACATCAGGAAGTGCAAAGTTCTTCGAAAGTATGAGGAGGCTCTTTCCTTCTCACACTTGGATCTTCATGGATTCAAGGAGGAACAGATAGATGATGGAGGAAATCTTTGGATGGATAAAATCTCTCATGTTTGTGTTGGACACATCTTGAGCCATATGTTGGAGTTCCCATGTTTTGGCAGTTAATGAGAGACCAAAAGATGGTCTTTATCGGAACCACTTTGGGGCCCTAGGATCTAGCCCTCCTGGACCCGGAGGGGATCTCTCCATAAATACAAAGAATAGTATCTTCAAACTCACATGAGATGTTAGGCTGGTATGAAGCACAAAGGGGTTTTAAAATGATTTGGTTGGTTGGTTGCTGGGTTGGTAATGAGATCATAGGCGAGAAGGTAATAGGAGGAAAGGAGCAAAATAGCAGGACATTTCAGCAAAAGAGGATGAGTCAAGACAGTGCCATCCATTGGGCTATGGAGTCATGAAAGGGAATTACTTGCAACAACTGGCCAGGGATTTCAAAGGGCTAGTCATCTACACTAAAGGATCTTTTTAGATAGATTATGGAATGGAACATTAAGGAGAGAAGGTGAAAGAAGGAAAGTAACCCAATTTCTGCCTATAGATCAGGTCAGAGGTCATTTAACTCCAGACCTGCTTGGACATACTCAAAGGCAACTCTCAAGGGGGGACAAAAGGGGCAGCTTATAGATAGGACCAGAGGTCATTTAACTCCAGGTCAGCTTTAGCATGCTCCAAGGAAAAACAGAGATAATTTTAACAGAGCCAGGGTCTATAGATCAGAGAAGGACTTTGAACCTCGAACGCTTTGACACCAACAAGAGATCTTAGAAAGGCCAGCTGGTCGCACAAGGATCCTAGTGGACAGGGCTAACTCTATCCCTAGTGTTCCCAAATCTTCCAGCTTAAACCCGACAAGAAAAACTAAGCAGCAAACCCCGAATTCATACATCAGCTAGCAGGAAATAACATCCGCTACACTGGTTAAACCACATGAATTTACTCTTAGATTCACTATCAGCAGAAAACATTAACGGCAAGGAGAGCAGAAACATAGGGTACCTAACAAGGGTAAATCCTATGTCAATATTTTGATGCGAGCCAGTAGAAAATGAAACAGTATGAAGATGTAATAAATAGAGTTAGAAAAAACATCACCAATAGTAATAGACCAGGATCCTGTGAAATTTGCTTGATTAATTGATGCAAAACCGATCCACGTACATTGAGCTCTGCATTGTTCTGAATCAGACTTTCCTCCAAACCTACTATATACAAACTACTTTGCTATTCCCTCCAAGACTGTTCTAACGGTGTGGATCCCTCTACGGCAACCAGTAACAATTTGAACAACAACCTTTACAATATGTTCTCGGAAATTAGAGAATAACAATGGTAGGTGATATTCATTAAATGGATCTCATTAAGATAGAGTGGAGAAAGAGTCATGCTCACTCTGCTTAATGGAAATACACATGTTGTAATTACTTTGGTATGTGGTCGGGGAGACTCTGTCGGGCCAAGATTGACCTCAGTCATTTCTTTGGAGTCCTTTACAGTGTTTGGTATTACTGTGTTGCCTTCTGAGGTGGTGGCGGGTGGGAAATCTGCAAGATCTCCGCATGCTTCATAGCGCTTGTTGTCGACGGAGTCGTAGAAGCTACATTAGTGAAATACATTTAAGGGCTTGAGGAGACATGGAGACTTCTGCAGGAAGGTGTCCTTTTGGAGAAACGGTGCTCTGCTAATGTATACACAGATATGACTCATCGTTGTGCTCCTTGGTCTTCAAACTGTGCTTCTTCCTTTGAATGCGGGATCAAGCGTTAATTACATCAATAATAAGCATTAACCCCTTTTAATCCCTGCTACTGATACGCTGGCTGATGCTGAAAATGGCCTCTTTGTGATCTTTGCACAATAAAATAAGCCTGTCACAAACCCGGGCAGTGGTGGAGAAATGCTGCGGAGGCCCGTGGAGTGGTGGCGCAACTGTGGAGGAATGGTGAAAAATGTGATGGAAGCAGAGAAATAATGCATTAGCGGAAAACCCAAAGTCTTAAGGTTTGGGAAATTTACAAAGAGAAACAATGAAAACAAGCGAAGCAGAGCCTTTGGATGGTAGGACCCGGTGTGGGTGGAGGGAAATTCATTTAGGACCGTTGGATCTCAGGAAGAGATCGACGGCGGAGATTGAAATTTGAATTTAATAAGGGCTCCGATGAAGAAAACTGATGGGGGGCACGATTAGATCCCAGTCATCAGATCTGAAGAAATTGATGGCTAAGATCGAATCGGCGGCATCACAATTGCAAAGGGAAAAGAGTGACAGTGATTGGAAATTGCGATTGCGATTGCGATTGGAGCAGGAGAGTGAGGGCCGTCGGATCTGGCGGGAAATCGACGGTTTAGATATAATCAGAGGGGCGGAAGGGAAAGGGGCGACGGCGCGCGACGGTGGCGCGAGGCGTCGGATCCAAACCGATCAACGGTCGGGATCGTGGTGGAGGTCCGTAGACCAAAAACCAATCGCATCGGAAAATTTAAGCTATCAAAGAGTTGCGCTCGCCCGAAAACTCCGATTGCGATTAGCGCCCGGGGCTTAAGCGCTTGGTCCTGGGCATGGGGTTACATGGGAAAGTGGTTTTCAGGCTTAGCCGAAAGGGGCTTAGGCCTATTATAAGGTAGAAAGTGGGTTTTTTGGCCTTTTTAAGTGCATTTCAAGGCCAATGAAGGGTAATGATAAGGGGAAGAAAGGGGAATTAGGATGATTTCGAAGGGTAAGAAGGGAATTAGAAGGGGAGACAAGGGGATGAAAACAGAGGTTTAGAAGGGATGATATAAGGGGGAAAAAAGGAGGCCTTTTAGGCATTTCTTCACAAACAAAGAGGCTTTATAACTGGAAACAGCAGTGGGGATTTATCAAAGGACAAGGGCATAAGGAGGCTTCAAGGATGATGTGTTTTCAGAGGGAAATGCATTCCGTGAAGGCTCAAAAAAATTTTAGCCTGTTTGCTTGTCAAAAAATTCATAGGGAGCTAACACCATACACATCATGATGGGAGGTTTTTTCCTACCACCTATTTGGGTCCTTATGGGATCAAATTGATCCTTAAGGAGATTGCATTTCAACATCCCATGAAATGCAAGAGCAGAAATCTGATTTGGGAGAATGGTAGGCTTCCTTGGGAGAGTGCTAAGGAAGAAAAAGATGGAAGGCACCCACATATGGATGGATGGGTGTGGATGATGAGCAAGGAGCTGGAAAGCTACTTGCAAATCTATGATACTGGGCAGCAACAGGCTTGGCTGCGTTTGTTACTCTTGAAAGAGTTTGGTCATAATCCACTTTCCAAGGGTATGTGGCAAGATACTTGCATCATGGGGCAACAAGGAGTATGGACACATTGTGTTGATATAACATTATTCATGTCAATCACCATGTTTTCACTACATGATTTGGATGATGGAAGTATGAGGAGGCAACAAAAGATTTTGTTGCTTGGGATGTTCTTGGGAGAGCAAGGGCAGATTTGCTCTCACAGTTTTCATGATGTTGTAGAAGTAGAAGATGGCACTATCATAGTGCAAAGGGGCTACTCCTTGGCATTAGATGTTCAAGAGGTACTTTCCCCATGGGAGAGACTTCTTATGTGTAGCAGCATTATGGGAGATGCCTTTGACATTCTGCATGTCAAATATTGGAGCCATGAGTTGGAGGGAGCCTATTTGCATAGGCCAACAGCGTTGCCACTTTGGAGTTGGGGTTTATTGATGGAGTATCCCCGAGATCACTTCACACTTGATGCACTTGATGGGAAAAAAGGAGGTAAGGAAGATGAGGTAGTAGATGGGGACATGTATTAATATGATGTACTCTTCTTGTCTTGGGTTTCCAAGCATGAGGGAGAGGATTTTCAAGCAGCACTTGGTTCATTTCTCTTCATGGAAGTGTGCCAAACTACTATGGAGGATCTATTCATGGATCCATGTGTCTTCTTACTTCCAACATATGGTGAGAGCTTTGTTTGTGCAACACAATATTTGCATGCTCTTACCATCTCTTGGCAGTGTATTGCTCCACAAGATAGCAAGCTTATGATTTTGCTCCATAATCAATGTTGGCCCACTAAGAATGTTGAATTTGGCCACTCCCTTGATGTGAAAAGGGAGATTTATTTTCATGATGAGTGCTTCCCAAAGGCACCAGATATATCTCACATTTTCTGCAAGAGTGAGATGACTTGGGCAGCAAGTAAGTGGTGGGAAAACCACTTACCACATCTTGGTTTTTTGCAGGTAGGGGATGCTCTGCTCTAGTTCCACATGTGGGACTATGATCCACCTCCATGGACACATATTTCTATTTATTTGTACAATTTCATGATCCCCTATATTAATGATGTGCTTGTACTTTTCATGGGGATGAATGGAGGAAGGAGGGAAGGCATGCATGTGCCCTATGGGATGACTACACTCCCTGCACTTTATGTTTTGTATTTCAGGTAGGGCATTGGTCAAACCATGGTTGTTTCATGTGATTAATTGTTTCCTTATGGGAGGAGCTATTTGCACCTCATGAGGACATTGTTGGGACATGTTGGCGGAGAAACGGGTCATGAGGCAAGACCAGTTCGAGAGGTTGGAGCCAACAAGGTATCGTAGTCTAGAACCATGCGAAGGCATTATCACCCTGGGAGAAGTAGAGTCTCACCGAGCATCTGCATGTG
>JAXQQM020061653.1:0-49506 GCA_034641835.2 Pinus albicaulis | reverse complement strand
TGAATAGTCGATATTAGAAAAATAAAAATTTTATTTTAATTTATTTATTTTTTATTATTTTATATATATATATATATATATATATATATATATATTTATTATTATTATTATTATTATTATTATTATTTATATATATATATTTTTTATTTTTTAATATTTTTTATTTATTTTTTAATTTTAATTTTTTTATTTATTTATTTATTTATTTATTTATTTATTTATTTATATTTTTTAATAAATAAATAAATAAATATATCCTACAGACTGTTACCATTTTTAATTTTAATTTTATTGATTTAACTATTTTTAGTTTTATTTTATTTATTTATTATTTGATTTTATTTGTTTTTATTTTATTACTTTTATTTTATTTAAAATAAAAATAATAAATAAATAAATATATTTAGTAAATTTTAATATAATAATATAATTAATTTGAATATTCAAACTAGCCGTTTCAAATTGTAATTTATATTTAAGTGTAGACTACTTTTATTTTATTTTTTATTATTTGTTTTAATAGTTATTAGTTCTTAGTCTAAATATTTGTATATATTGTTTTCTTTGCATCTCATCTATTTAAACTTAACGTGATAATTCTACTGATCACGATGATGAACCACCTTTGGTTAGTTCGAAGCAGCGTCGACTTTTATTCATGATAATGTGATTATTGCTTCGGCCCATTTAGTGAAATAGTCAACCGCCACAATGATATATTTGTGGTTACCGGCGGATGGCGGTTGAAATTCCATAAAGTCAATGGCCCATTTGCAAAAGGGGCCAGCTGTGATGACAGGATGAAGGGGAGTGGGTGGAGTTCGCGCCTTGGGGGTAAAATGTTGGCAATTGGAACAGTGTTTGACTGCTTCAATGCAATCACGAAATAGAGAAGGCCAAAAAAACCCAACGCGCATGATTTTCTGGGAAGTGGCAAGGCCAGAGAGGTGGCCACCGCAAGCGCCGCTATGACAAGCGTTGAGGACTTGTTCGGCTTCAGCGTGTGTGAGGCACCGACGAAGGAAAGTATCTATGCCACGACGATAAAGATCATTGCCGATTAGAAGGTAGCGAGAGGCTTGGTGTCGGATACATTGGCGATCGTCACGCTCAAGGTGAAGGGCGAACGTTTGGGTTCGCAAGTAAGTAAGGATATCACCGTACCATGGGTCGTTGGTGGTGATGGAAAATAAATGTTCATCGGGGAGAGCCTCATTAATTGGAGTGTCTTGCGTCCCAGTAGGGAGGTCAGAAATGAGTTCAGAAAGGGTTAAACCTTTCTTACTTTTTGGGGTGACAAATTCAAGGTCGAATTCTTGAAGGATAACAACCCAACGAGCGTATTTCCCACTGAGGATGCGTCGGCTCAATAGGAAATCCATTGGGTTGGAATTAGTCACCACCTTGGTGGAACGCAGGATGATATAATGACGCAGATTTTGGACCGAGAACACAACAACCAGTGCTAATTTTTCTTCATGTGAATAGGAGATAGGTGGACCAGCAAGGTTTTTAATGACATAGTAAATTACATGTTCGGTGCCATGATCATCTTCTTGAATAAGGACACCAGCGACCGAATGGGTGGAGGCAGAGATGTAAAGGATGAAATCTCGGTTAAAGTCAGGATGACGGATCAAAGGGGAATAGGTGAGAGCATGCTTGAGGGCATCAAAGGATTTTTGAGCGTAGGTGTCCCAGACAAAAGAGGTGTGAGAGCGAAGAAGTCGAAGGAAACCATGTGTGGTAGTAGCGTAGTCGGGAACGACGCGGCGAAGGAAATTAGCTTTGCCTTGGAGACTTTGCAGCTGTCGTAAGGTATGGGGGATAGGAAGCTCAAGAATGGCTTGAAATTTCAAAGGGTCAAGAGTGATCCCCGCTTTAGATACTATGAAGCCAAGGAGACGGCCTGCGGGAACATAGAAGACACATTTTAAAGGGTTAAGACGGATGTTATACTTGCGACAGCGAAGGAAAATGGTACGCAAATCATGCAGGTGTTGGGCCCGATGTTTAGAGCGTGCAGTAAGGTCGTCTAAATAGGTAAGGATAATATGAGTTAAGTCATGGAAACAATAAGACATGGCTCGCTGAAAAGTGGCGCCAGCATTTTTAAGACCAAATGGCATGACTCGGTAGGCAAAAGTGCCCCAGGGACTAATGAATGCAGTTTTAAGTTGATCATCACGACGGATAACGATTTGATTGTACCCTGAGAAGCCATCCATGAAGGATAAAACTTCATGTCCCGCGTGTTAGGGTCCCGTGATTTGGCCGATTGGCTAGCCAAATGACGATGTAACATCAAACCAAGCTTTGGAGCCCAAGGACCTAGCCTTCCTGGACTCAGAGAGGGCTCTCTCTATAAGTGTAAAAGATGTCGGTGTGTTTACTTGCGGTGTTTTGATATTAGGCTAGTTATGAAGTATGTTTTTAGTTTTTTGGTTTTTTAAGTTTGTGAGGAATGAAACTGATCAAATACATAAACTGGATGACAAGATGTAGATAAATTGGGCTATGGGGTCAAACATATCAAGGAAGCTAATGAGGCGATGATGTAAAGCTGTTGTAGGGCCGATTTGATTCACAATAGAAGGGATCTCCGGGCAAAATGGATTAAATGAACAATAAGTTGGTGAAAAACAAGGGATTTCAAGTGCAAACTAGTTAATAGCAGACATAAACATGTAATAGCAAGCCATTGATCATGCTAGGAATAACTATAAACTAATCAATACATAGAAATCAGACATTCCAGCCATACATAGAGGTATAAGACCCTCTAACTTCGGGAAAAGGCTATCAGATTTTGGGGAAAACACATGAGAAAAAATAACAACTCATAAACTATGCCGGAATGCCTAAACATAGTCTCTAAGTCATTGGCCACTTGGAAAAATAAGTTTTCATAGTTTTAGGCAAAGGGCTAGATCGGGACTAGGCCTCCTTGGTTCAACAAAATGATCAACAAATCAGTCAAAGAGAAAGTTTTATGGACAGAACTATGGGCAGCTGATAGGTAGGTAGGGCAAACCATACATCCTACTCAACATACATAGAACTTATGAATAAAACTTAGCAACAACACCTTAAGTTACTAAAGAGCAGCTAAGAATTCTTTAGCATAACTAAGGGAGAAGAAAACATCAAGCTATGAAGATTCAGGGATTTTGAGGTGCCTCCATGGGCATGTCTCAAAATCAATCTTTACTGATCTATAGCAACAAGAAAAATGAAATATGAGTGAAAACTAGAGGACAAAACAACATTAAGAAGCACTATACCATTCTACCATGTTAAGGAATCCATCAACAAGCCTTCAACATTCCTCAAAAGCATCCAAGAGGCAATCCAAACATCATAACTCAAGTGTATTCTTCAAAGCTCATATGACCAATGCATTAATTCTTCTCTCAAGTTCAGCCTTTGATTTACAAAGAGAACCATGGAATAAATAGGCTTGAGGGAGGAAAACCTCATGGAGCAACTAGCTATCCCATTGGCCAAGTCAAAATATCTAAACTTGTCCTTGAGGCTTTGCAAAGCCCAAGGCACAAAATATCTCATAAAATATCTTAAAAACTGCTAAAAACGGAAATTATATTGACTTTACATGATTTTCCCATGATAAAAATAGCCTAACGCACATTTGGGAAAAGCAGATTTTTGGAGTTCAAAAATTGCAAAAATACTTCATATTTATGCCTGAAAAAGGTCCCCTAACTTGCTGAATGCGAATGGCAGCCTTCCTGATGTCGAAATGAGGCTCATGATGGCTCGTTGGAAAGCTCTCTGTGTCTGCTTTCCAACGCAAGTGGAATCACCTCAATCTGATCTCTGAAAGTCCCTCAAAACTGTACCTGTGCGCAAAAACCCAGAAAATAGCACGCTGCTGATATGGCGGGCAGAATGTGCAAAATGAGGTTGTTTTTCGCCAATTTGGAGGGGCGAATGATCTTCAAATGCCGTGAAAATCGCTGGAGACCTGCTCATGGAATTATGGCATCCATCGGTATCATCCTCCCTTGAAAAATCCTCGAACTGAAACGGCGCAATTATGAGTTTTTGACTAAAAACCCAAAAAAATGCCGAAAAACCAAAAGTTGCTGAAATAGGCCCAAAATTGGCATGCATGACCCTCAAGGGTCCATAGCAACATGCTCCGAATCTGATGCCAAAATATCAAGGGTTGATATGTCTTTCTTCTCTTTCCGTGTCGGGCGCTCCTTAAAACTACTGTTCTTGATCATCATCCTTATGCTGTTGCTCAAACTGCTGAGCTGCTGCTGTTCAGCACTATCCTCCTCTGGTTCCTGCTTCTGCTGATCTTCACCACTGTCATGTTGCTCCTGTTGTCTTGCTTTGGAGGCATTTTGACCTAACTATGCTTTTGAAGAAACCAACTGCCTTTTATGAACAATGCCCTGCTGGATTGAAAATGGCCACTATACTGTTTGGACAGATATGGACACTGTGGATTTGAATAAGATGCAACAATGCTTCCTTGAATAAGCCCCCCCCCCTCAACACTTATTAACAACAGTTCTTCAAATCTGGATGCACTTCAGCTATGTATCCTTCTTAACAATGGCACTATGTGTAAGAACTGCTTTGTAGATTCTTTGTGCACAGTCTTGAACAAATCCCCTCTTGTGACTTTGCTTAGAGGCCTGCTTGCACTTGTATTTTTGTCTTTGAAACCAACCTTCAAAAATTATAACCCTGCTCTTTTAGGCCATTTACCTTGAAACATGCCCCTGTCAGCAGACTTCTGTGGAGACCACACAGTGGGAAAAGAAAGAGACCCTGTGGTTAGGTGAAAAAAATAGCCCACTGTGTTTAAGAGAAAAACCTTTCACTTGTGATTTTTTTAAGAAGTCAATCACTGCCTTTATAACTCTGCCCTTGATGTTTACTTGATCATAAATAAAATGCCCAATCATCAACAAATGCCCAATTATCAACAAAATACCCTGTTTCACCTTTAGAAAACTCTGTCCAACAATCTTCAGAATGACAATGTAGTGTAATGAACAAGCAGACTTAGTTTAGGTGAAAAAGTAAGTGCAACAGTGGTTTTTAGGAAACAAACTCTCTGCTCTGTGAGTTTAAAAAGTCCATCCATACATCTATATACCCCTGCCTCTAATGTTTACTTGATCATCAATAAATGCCCAATCATCAACAACCCAGCCTTCTAGAAAATAGCCTTATTTTACCCTCAGAATTCCTCTGTCAACAAAGCTTCAAAGTGATACAATGTAGTGCAATGAAAAAGGCAGTCTTAAGTTAGATTGTAAAATCAGTGCATAGTGCTTTGTGAAGGACACCTTTGCTTGTAGGTTCAAAAATCGATCAATTCCTCTATGTTCCTGTCTCTGATGTTTAAATTCAACCATCCAAAGCCCCTGCCTTCAGAAAAATGGCCCTGCCCACCCTTAAAAACTCTCTGCCAACAAACTTACAGTAGTGAAATCTAGTGAAATAGTGGGGTCAGTTTGTTACAAAGGTGTGTTTGTGAGATAGGCAGCAGTCATCTGTTCTTGAAACCATCTGCTGTTAATAAATACAATGATTTGAAAACGACACAAACTGGTTTTCAACCATAAAAAACCGGTATCGCAATCACCTCATCTCACTGTATAGAAAAACTGCCCTTGTTTTTAGCTATAATGGCAATGTCTAGGTTTTTCAAACATTTCGGTCACTTATCAACACTTTGCATTTGATGGGGTATTCGTAGAATACCTTAAACTTGATGGATGTTTGCTTGAAAGGAGGTAAGAAACCTTGGACAGCTTGAAAAAGACGCGCGGCAACTTTGATAACAAACCCGTCGCGCAGAGGAAACTCTTGTCGGGCCTGTCGGGTCGACCTGTCGGGTGGTCGGGCGGGCACCTACAGGCACGTCGCGCCGACGTTAAAACTCTTCGCAAAACGACGCCCAGGCACGTCGCGCCACTTTCCAGGCCCGTCGCGCCGCCCTAAAACAAATGCAGAAAACCTCAATTCTTTTGAAAACACGCTGTGATGCTTGGGAGGGCAGCTAGCAATTGGTTTGAAATTCGACGACAAAACTTATTTATTTCCTATTCCATTCTTTTATGCTTTCAACCTCACCATCAGCTCTCAAATAAATATCGAAACGGTCATTTGAATATATATATCCGCCCCTTCTTAAATGATACAAAACTGTGTTTGCATCAAGTTGCTTTTTAAACAGTGATAGTTCATCGAATTTGTTTTGCCTATTCACGAAGTCACATACCTGTTCTCATAAGAGAGACATTTTAGAACCTCGACTCTGTACCTCTTTTTGGCATTTTAGGTGACAATGTTAACAAAAGAAAAGGTCATTCAAAAATTGTCAAAGGTGTTTGAAAGCTGCCTTATCACTTACAGTGGACCACCGGTGCCCTTGCAATCAGTTTAACAATCTTGGTCCTTAGGTGATTTACAGGTTTCCTTCTGGACTGTAAGTGTCTTCTACTAGATGTTTCTTTTTATAACATGATTCTCTGCTTCACAACTCACTGTGCCACATCCCTGTCACTGCTTTTGCTATACTGTATCTTTGTCCTTTGGCTTGTCTTTTAGGATGATGACCATTGACCTTGCCTTAACAGGAATATAGCGATTGATAGTTCATCAAAAACAAATTCCTTTCTGCCTAATCATAGGATCGTATACCCATTCGCCTCCTCATTTGAAAAGACAAACTTGTAAAATACGAAACCAGGGTTTTTGGGCACACAGTCTTTATTCTGTTCTGATCAGTATATTAGACCCCTTTTTGTTAATAGCACCATTTCATGACTGGACTATGTTCACTGCCTCCCTCTCTTGGTGATTGCTAGCAAAGAAGGGCTATTTCATAATGCACCAAAAATATTTGAAAAGTTGTAAACACCCCTTCTTGGAAGGCGCCTCTTAGAACCTTTGATATAGGACATTGTTTTGTTGCTTGACCTTTCCTCAAGGAAACAGTCCTCTTTTTGGTATCAGTGGGACACATATGTTCAAAACTGTCTCTTTGTCTATTCATAGCATTTCATGCCTGTTATCATGCATTTTATGACTCAACCTTGGTCATTGTTTTACTTTCCCAGTGATAAATTGTTGCTTCTAGATGTTTCACAAGTTTTTCTCTGGACTGTAAATACACTTTCTAGGTTGCATCCTTTCACCCTAGACTTCTTTGTTTGCTCAGAAGGATTTCCCTTGATTTCTGGATAGGTGATCATGGAATGTCTTTAACCCTTTTTTAAGTCAACTGCTCCTTTGGCATTCATAGCATACAATATGTTTCAATACCCTCTCCTTTCAACTAGATGTACTGTCTGACAGGTAGTTCTTTAAAAATAGGAGTATCAGTATCTTAACATTATCAGAGCTGTCATTCATCTGTGTAGTGACCTTGTTTCAGTCTTTGGTGTCCTTCCACTGCTTTCTTGCATCAATCAGTTTCAGCACCCTGCAGTAGTTTTGGCCCTCTACTCATGCATGGAGGAAGCTCTTCATTAGATAAGGTGTTTGAAGGTTTTTCAACAATTCTTTTTTCGAGACAGCCTTTTCTGAAGGTGATGTTAAGTAGACCACTTGGAAAACATCAGTCTAAGCATGTTCATTTGCAATCCTCATTGTGTGTCAGCAGAAACCCTAGCCAGAGTAATACTGCCTCCTTGCCTTGTCCTAAGGGTGAATCAAACACTTGGCTTGTTGCATCTTATGATTGATCATTTTAACAAACAAACTTTGTGACTATGAAGGTCAGTGTTTCCTTGAAAAAACCAAGCACTTTCTCCTGCCTGTGTAATGGCACTGATTATCATTTGTTCTATTTGATCTTGTAGATAGACAGGGTTCTTATGCTTTGGAATGTTTACTGATGACAGGTCCTCCTAGAGTTCAACAATCCATATGGTTGGCAAGCTTGAGATGAGCTTCTTTATCAGGCCAAACTCCCCTTTCCTTTGAGCTTATCATATTTCCACTAGAATCCTGTTATGGTCAGCAATTACATTCATGAAACCTGAAGATATTGTTTCATTGTTTTAGTAAGGACAAACCTGGATCTTTGCCACCTTCTGAGTCAATACTGGCCTGCGCCCTCTGCTTATGGATGAAGGAGGCGCCCTAACCCTCTACTTGTAATGAAGGAGGTTCTGGGCCTTGAAAATTTTACCATTTGCTGAGACAGTGGCAACCCTTTCTTACTGTTATTTTTATGCTGGAAAGAGCTTGTAAGGTCCTGATGAGTGACTTTTGTTTTGCAGCTTCATCTCAGGCTCACAATACATCTAGAAGCAGCTGTTCCTCTAACTGTAAACTCAAACATTTACTCCATGAGATGAAATATATTTTTTGTCTTTGTAGAACCATAGAACACAATGAAAAACCTACTAGTCAGCTTGAGATTGGGCTTTATGCAGTGCTGAGATCTAGGGGGTGTGAGTGGCGCGACTTAAGGCTGTTTGTTAATTTTATTTTCAAAGTAAGGGATCAGTCATGGTAGGTTTGCTGCAGATGAAGGCTTTTTTGGCTTTTTTGATGATTGCCAAAGGTGAGGTGTCTTAAAACGCCACTTCCTAACATAGGGGAGACCTTTGAAACAGATATGGATTTGCCTTTTAAGCTGATGGGTAGGTCAATAAGGCTGAAGCTGGATAGGATTGTGATATGAGGTTTTTGATTTTGCCAGGGGTGGACTGAATAGGTAGAAAGGCGAAAAAAATTTTGGGAGGGTTTTCTGGATGACATATTGACATAAGGAAATCAGTTTCTAGAAAACTCAGCTGAAGATATAGTCATCACTAATATGTAAAAAATATTGATGGCTAACAGTGGCTCCATTTGGTGAGGGCAGCTCCTCGTCAGGAGGTGTCCAGAATTCAGATTTTTGGCTTCATGAAGACCAGTGCCTTATCCATTGGCGCAAAATTTACCCTTCCCTTGATGTTATTTCTGAAAAGTGTCAGCATGGTTAACATCAATGATACCTCTACCTACCCTACTATCTTTCCTAACATTTTTTCTTCTGTTTGGCGCATTTGAACTAGCAGCCTTTTGACAATGCATATTTTTCTTTTTGCAAAATGAAACTATCTATTTCTACTCTTATATCTGCCGGGAGTTCAGATTAGGCTGATGAACTCCTTCATTTCTCTACCTAAAACTAGATCGACTGTCAAGATTAAGCAGTTTGACAGGATTTCATTCTCTAATCTACAACATGAAATTCAAAAATGATCAAATCAGGATTAGGCAGTCTGATTTGTCATGTATTTGCGGCATAGAAGACAAGTTGCACACAAATGTTATTCTGCAACAAAGGAAACTAGACAAGCGGGCTAAGATGTACAATGTGTTTTTCATCCCTCGCTTCTCTCTTTGGTTCTGTTTTAGGCATGTGGAACCAGAATCTCTCCCTAATCTAAGCTCTGTGATAAGTCAATCTTACACAATGTTGACTATCTTGGCACTCACTAACTTATCAGCAAATAAATTTAAACATGCTCAGCTATGATTAGGCTAGATAGCTGCACAAGACATTGAAGTACTAGTAGCGGCATTTAGACTTGCGCGCTTTCCGAAGGACTGTTTTTTTTTTGGAACATGGGGCTTTACCACTGCTTTTTAGAAACTGCCCTCTTTTTCTACTTTTCACTGTTTTTTGTATTTTCTGCTTTTTCACTTTCTCTTCAAACAAACTACAAATAAAAAAAAATGCTCACAAGGCTGAGTTTTAACTATCTACCTATCCTAATCTAAATTGTACACACCATACATTCATTTGGTGAACTCTTCTTTCCAATGTAACCAGTCAAGTAGATGATCAAATGGGTGATTCTGGTCTAGTTCTTTCATGATGTAGAAGTAATGAAAAGGCCACTCCCACTTGGTTTGTTTCTGGACAGTAGTGCTTAAGCTTTTTCTCATTCTTGGCAGCAACTTGTTCATGATAAAACCCACTACTCTTTCAGACTTCTTAAGGAAAACAACAAATGGATCTTGGAATAATGCCTGATCTAGAGGTTTTGAGATATAGGATTCATTCAAGACTACTCTTTCAGATTTCTCAAGGAAAACAACAAATGGATCTTGGAATAATGCCTGATCTAGAGGTTTTGAGATATAGGATTCATTCAAGACTACTCTTTCAGACTTCTCAAGGAAAACAACAAATGGATCTTGGAATAATGCCTGATCTAGAGGTTTTGAGATATAGGATTCATTCAAGACTACTCTTTCAGACTTCTTAAGGAAAACAACAAATGGATCTTGGAATAATGCCTGATCTAGAGGTTTTGATATACAAGATTCATTCAAGACTACTCTTTCTTCCACTTGGCTATATTTGGGACCCCCCTGTTTAAGCAACTCTTCTTCATGATCACCCGAACTGTTAGACTCATCATGTATTGCAGTGTAGTTTTCATTCCAAGCTGATGTGTTCTGATTAAGTGGACTGAAAACTATGTGGAGGTTATTAGTTTGGTGAACAGGGATACACTGTGATAGTAAATTATCTTGAAAGGGTAGTGAGACAACTCTCATGTGTTTATCAGCCTCTTTTTCTTCATCTGCAATTTGTGACTCAATGGAACTTTGTGGTTGCAAATCTAGAGTTAAGGAAGATTCCGTGTCCAAAATGACTTCCTCAACTATTTCAGGAAAAGGCCTCTCATTTACAACATGCTCAAGAAATTCATCATCTTCCTCAAGCTCATCATCAAAGCTAAAACACTGTTGATCTCCAATTATGTGAATGTTATCTCTGATGGACTGAAGTGAAGTAGAGAAAAGAGTCTGAGACTCTTCACTTACTTCCAAACTTTCAAGGCTATCCTCATCAGTGTCATATATGACCTGTAATGCTTTCTCACTTTTCTCAAGTTTATGAAACCGAGCTTCCTCCCAAAAATCAAAAGCTGAGTGTTCTGCACAATTAGTGTCTGTTTGGAAATCACAATCATCAACATATTGATCAAACCTTGGAGAATCATTAACAAAAGAAATGTCATCAACCATGCACATTGGACTATCAGATTGCTTTTCTTCAAATTGATCTACACATCTATTTTCTGATTTATGACATGTAAGATTAACATGAGAAAGATTAGAAAAGTTGTGGTTATGTGAAGATTCAGAGGCTGTCTGTATGTTTATAAGTTGATCTATTTCCTCTTCAGTTAAAAAGGGAGGCATTTTCCTCTCTCCACAACAATCCTCTTTCTCTTGGGAAATCTGTTTTAAAGGATGAATGTCTTTTTGGGCTTCACCTATGAGAGATGATGAATCATCACTCATGTCCTTAGAGAGATCCTGTGGGTTCTCTTTCATTTCTTGCTTGTTTTTATCTTCAACCAATTCTTTGTGATGTTGAGGATAGTTATCATGTAATTCATGAGTTTTTTCTGATAGATGTTCAGGGGGCCAATTTTCTTTTATGAACTCAAATGACTCCCAGCATAAAGGTAGAGATCCTACAGGTTTTGCTTTATCTTATATCTTAGATTTGAATTCCTCTTCAATCAGCTCTGCTTGATTTAGGTGAGAGTTAACTTGAGCAGGGTTTTCCTGAATAATTGCTGAGAGATCTTTAGGATGCAAATTTTCTTTCAAAGTCTGGAATGATTTAAAGCATAAGGGTATAGATCCTAAAGGTTTTGATTCTTCTTCCATTTCAGAATCTGTGATTTCAAAATGGCTGATAGTGTCTTTAGAGCATTCCTCTAGGTTATTTATTAGGCCTAAACATTTGTCCTGACTTGAGTCAAAGGAATACAGGTTTTTGTAGGGTTGAGTTACTTCTAGTCTTAGGTTTTCCATGACTTCTTTAGGCATGAGGTTATGGGAGGCACCAGAATCTAACATGGCATTATGTAATATCTTGTCCCGTATGTTTAGGCTTACGTAGGAAGGGGAAATAGATCCTTCTTGATATTGAGCTTCTATTTTCGGGCCGGATAAGAGCTCGGGTTTGTTTTTAGTTAGATTTAAAGTATTTGCCTTGCTCCCTATGTCAAAAACTTTGAAAATTTGAGATCTATACCTATCTACAGTTATTAGCTCAGTAAGGGGTATGGTAATTTTTATTTCGGAAACTTCCCCTTCGAAACTAAAAGGAGTTTGTGGTTTGGGCAGATTTGTTTCAGCTTTTTCGGACATGACCTTTTCTATGCTCTTAATTTGCTGACTCTGATTCGGGACTTTGTTTGACACCGTTACTTCGGGGGTTTTTGTAGAGGTGCTAAGAGTATCTGAGCTAAGACTTGTTTAAATAGCTTTATCCTTGTTTTGGTCAATTTTCTTGGCCACAATTTTGTTGCTATCCATGGCTTTTTTAGGGATGGTGTCAGAGGTTTTAGCAGTGTCAGGGCTACCCTTCTTGGAGTGGTCTTGGTTTTTTCTACTTCTAAGGTTATACTGCCTATGAGCTTCTATAATGGCATTCTGAAAATCTATGGCAGGATCTTCGAGATCTTCATCATTGGTTTCTTCCTGACTTGGATAGCATAACTCTTGCTCTTCTGCTGTGAGGTAAACCTTACTCTCATTATCAGAACCTATGAGGTTCCAATGATTTTCATCAATGGGTTCAGTATCCTTATCCTCTTTATCAACATAATTCTCACTGAAGGATGGTCTGATTTGCTGATCATTTCCTCTTGGTTTATTTTGAGACTGACCTTTTCTGAAGCCTTGGTTCTAGTTTTGAGGGTTTAGTTGGTTTTCCCTAGGAGGCACTTTTTCACTCATTTTTTCCCACATCTTTGTCATGGATTTGACCAAGCCATCTATTCTAGGATCTAGGGAAGGAGATGAACTGGATACCTCATCTCTATATGGGACTTTTCTTTCTAATCTAGTCCTAGCTCTTTTTTCTTCTAAATTGGCTTCTTGTTTTATGGCTACTTGTTGCATTTCCTCTAGGGTAGGGGGATCCTTGTCTCTCAGATGATATGTCATGTCTGGATCAAAACCCTCAGGGAATTTTTCCAAGACTAAACCAAGTGGGGGTTTGAAGTGAGGTGGGAGGGCGTTATACACATTGTTGAACCTAGTGCAGTATGCCTGGACACTTTCCCCATTTTCCTGTTTTAGGTTGTTATATTATGACAGGATTTGAATAGGGTTCCTTCGGACTTCCCACTTGTTCACGAAGACTTGGCAGAGTTCTAAGATGTTGTGGATGCTGTTTGGAGGCAAGCTTTTAAACCATGTTTTGGGTTCTCCACCCAGGCTTTGGGCGAATATTCTCATTCTGACGGTTTCGTCGTGTACTTCCATGTATTCAAAAGCATCACTAATCCTACTTACATGCTGTTGAGCTGTGGTGGTGTCTCCTCCGGTAAAGTGTGGGATCTTGTCTTGATATTTGTTTGGGAGAGGAGCTAAAGGTGGTGGCAACACCAAAGGTGCGTACCAAGCTGCCATGACTGGAGCTAATGGATGATGTACAAGATGAGGACTAGTAGGCTGAAATGAAGTGGTTTGAACAGGGGTTCAAGATCGTCAAAGTTTATCTTACTATATGATTTGCTCCTGGGAAGAGTTTGTGATGACTCTAGTTCCTAAGGTGCATCTAGTAGGATAGTGCGATGTTTAGGTACAGATCTTGTTCTACGGATGGATCTACCAGTAGCTAGATGATCAGTTTCAGAAGCTTACCACAGAATCTTCTCTGGGTCATCTACTATGATAGGGGGATTTGGGTCTGGATGAACTCTGGTATTGATTCTTCGTGAAGCCAGATTTTAGATCCATAGTTTTAGAGAGAATGGTATTGGTGAATGTTCTGGATGAGTGGTTTTTCTAAAGCTTTACTAAGGTGAAGGATGGTCAAAAGTAAAGGGATGGATTAGTGGAGTCGCTAGGTGAAAATGGGTTGTTTTTGTGAAGATAGCTATGGTCCACCACCAATAACTAATCTGAGAATGTTTTTGGATTTTCTGAGTTTTATGTGCAGCCTATGGTTTGTTAAAGTATCCTAGATTTGTTTCAACACTTTGCTAGGGTGATGAGAACAAAAAAGAGTTTACTCTAAAAAATGGGTCTAGGGACTGCTTGCTTGTTTATGGTACTTGAAGGACTAAAGAGTCTATAAGAGTTTGTTGGACTATTATGTACTCAGTGTCCCACCATCTCCCGCTATGTTAGTGAGTGATGGGATAGGTCTATCGGGTAGTAGCCTAGAATTTAGTAAAATAGTAAGGCTCACTAGAAGTTAGTGGAGTCGCCAGGTGGATTGTCAGTTGTTTGAGACATACTTGTATGGTCCACCACCAGTAATGTTAAAAACCAATCTAAGGGAGTGTTTTGGGGTTTTTTGAGTTTTATGTAGTTCTGAGGTTTGGAAGAGTTTCCTATAACTGACTCATCATTTTGCTAGGATGGTGAGACAACCAGATTCTACTCTTCTAAGTTTGACTGAGATTTTGAGAGTTCCTAAGGGATACCTAGGATGTTTTGACTCAAATTCCCACCGTGATCGCCATTATGTTAGGGAGCGGTGGGATAAGTCAATCAAACAGTATTCTTAAAAATAAGGGACTTCTAGAGTTCTAAGGTGTCCTTAGATTGTCACTAACTCAAGGTCCCACCGTGATCGCCATTATGTTAGGGTCCCGTGATTTGGCCGATTGGCTAGCCAAATGACGATGTAACATCAAACCAAGCTTTGGAGCCCAAGGACCTAGCCTTCCTGGACTCAGAGAGGGCTCTCTCTATAAGTGCTAAAGATGTCGGTGTGTTTACTTGCGATGTTCTGATATTAGGCTAGTTATGAAGTATGTTTTTGGTTTTTTGGTTTTTTAAGTTTGTGAGGGATGAAACTGATCAAATACATAAACTGGATAACAAGATGTAGATAAATTGGGCTATGGGGTCAATCAGGTCAAGGAAGCTAATGAGGCGATGATGTAAAGCTGTTGTAGGGCCAATTTGATTCACAATAGAAGGGATCTCTGGGCAAAATGGAGTAAATGAACAATAAGTTGGTGAAAGACAAGGGATTTCAAGTGCAAACTAGTTAATAGCAGACATAAACATGTAATAGCAAGCCATTAATCATGCTAGGAATAACTATAAGCTAATCAATACATAAGAAATCAAACATTCCAGCCATACATAGAGGTATATGACCCTCTAACTTCGGGAAAAGGCTATCAGTCTTTGGGGAAAACACATGAGACAAACTAACAACTCATAAACTATGCCGGAACGCCTAAACATAGTCTCTAAGTCATTGGGCACTTGGACAAATAAGTTTCATAGTTTTAGGCAAAGGGCTAGATCGGGACTAGGCCTCCTTGGTTCAACCAAATGATCAACAAATCAGTCAAAGAGAAAATTTTATGGACAGAACTATGGGCAGCTGATAGGTAGGTAGGGCAAACCATACATCCTACTCAACATACATGGAACTGATGAATAAAACTTAGCAACAACACCTTAGGTTACTAAAGAGCAGCTAAGAATTCTTTAGCATAACTAAGGGAGAAGAAAACATCAAACTATGAAGATTCAGGAATTTTGAGGTGCCTCCATGGGCATGTCTCAAAATCAATCTTTACTGATCTATAGCAGCAAGAAAAATGAAATATGAGTGAAAACTAGAAGACAAAACAACATTAAGAAGCACTATACCATTCTACCATGTCAAGGAATCCATCAACAAGCCTTCAACATTCCTCAAAAGCATCCAAGAGGCAGTCCAAAAATCATAACTCAAGTGTATTCTTCAAAGCTCATATGACCAATACATTAATTCTTCTCTCAAGTTCAGCCTCTGATTTACAATGAGAACCATGGGATAAATAGGCTAGAAGGAGGAAAACCTCATGGAGCAACTAGCTATCCCATTGGCCAAGTCAAAATATCTAAACTTGTCCTTGAGGCTTTGCAAAGCCCAAGGCACAAAATATCTCATAAAATATCTTAAAAACTGCTAAAAACGGAAATTATATTGACTTTACATGATTTTCCCATGATAAAAATAGCCTAACGCACATTTGGGAAAAGCAGATTTTTGGAGTTCAAAAATTACAAAAATACTTCATATTTAAACCTGAAAAAGGTCCCCTGACTTGCTGAATGCGGATGGCAGCCTTCCTGATGTCAAAATGAGGCTCATGATGGCTCGTTGGAAAGCTCTCTGTGTCTGCTTTCCAACGCAAGTAGAATCACCTCAATCTGATCTCTGAAAGTCCCTCAAAACTGTACCTGTGCGCAAAAACCCAGAAAATAGCAGGCTGCTGATATGGCGGGCAGAATGTGCAAAATGAGGCTGTTTTTCGCCAATTTTGAGGGGCGAATGATCTTCAAATGCCCTGAAAATCGCTGGAGAACTGCTCATGGAATTATGGCATCCATCGGTATCATCCTCCTCCCTTGAAAAATCCTCGAACTGAAACGGCGCAATTATGAGTTTTTGACTAAAAACCCAAAAAATGCCAAAAAACAAAAAGTTTCCGAAATAGGCCCAAAATTGGCATGCATGACCCTCAAGGGTCCATAGAAACATGCTCCGAATCTGAAGCCAAAATATCGAGGGCTGATGTGCTTTTTGCTTCTTTCCGTGCTAGGCGCTCCTTAAAACTGCATTCTTGATCATCATCCTTATCTTTGTTACTCAAGCTAACTGACTGCTAGCGATTGACACACTATCCTCTCAGTTCACAACCTGTTGATCTTCCTGCTTGTCATGTTGCTCACATTGTCTTGCTTTGGAGGCATTTTGACCTAAATATGCTTTGGAAGAAACCAACTGCCTTTTATGAACAATGCCCTACTGGATTGAGACAGGCCACCAAACTGCTTGGACAGATATGGACACTGTGGTTTGGATGAAATGTAACAATGCTTCCTTGAATAAGCCCCCCTCAACACTTATTAACAATAGTTCTTCAAATTTGGATGCACTTCAGCTATGTATCCTTCTTAACAATGGCACTATGTGTAAGAACTGCTTTGTAGATTCTTTGTGCACAGTCTTGAACAAATCCCCTCTTGTGACTTTGCTTAGAGGCCTGCTTGCACTTGTATTTTTGTCTTTGAAACCAACCTTAAAAAATTATAACCCTGCTCTTTTAGGTCATTTACCTTGAAACATGCCCCTGTCAGTAGACTTCTGTGGAGACCACACAGTGGGAAAAGAAAGAGACCCTGTGGTTAGGTGAAAAAAATAGCCCACTGTGTTAAGAGAAAAACCATGACGATTTTTTAAGAGAGTCAATCACTGCCTTTATAACTCTGCCCTTGATGTTTACTTGATCATCAATAAATGCCCAATCATCAACAAATGCCCAATTATCAACAAAATACCCTGTTTCACCTTCAGAAAACTCTGTCCAACAATCTTCAGAATGACAATGTAGTGTAATGAACAAGCAGACTTAGTTTAGGTGAAAAAGTAAGTGCAACAGTGGTTTTTAGGAAACAAACTCTCTGCTCTGTGAGTTTAAAAAGTGCATCCATACATCTATATACCCCTGCCTCTAATGTTTACTTGATCATCAACAAATGCCCAATCATCAACAACCCAGCCTTCTAGAAAATAGCCTTATTTTACCCTCAGAATTCCTCTGTCAACAAAGCTTCAGAGTGATACAATGTAGTGCAATTGAAAAAGGCAGTCTTAAGTTAGATTGTAAAATCAGTGCATAGTGCTTTGTGAAGGACACCTTTGCTTGTAGGTTCAAAAATCGATCATTTCCTCTATGTTCCTGTCTCTGATGTTTGAATTCAACCATCCAAAGCCCCTGCCTTCAGAAAAATGGCCCTGCCCACCCTTAAAAACTCTCTGCCAACAAACTTACAGTAGTGAAATCTAGTGAGATAGTGGGGTCAGTTTGTTACAAAGGTGTGTTTGTGAGATAGGCAGCAGTCATCTGTTCTTGAAACCATCTGCTGTCAATAAATACAATGATTTGAAAACGACACAAACTGGTTTTCAACCATAAAAAACCGGTATCGCAATCACCTCATCTCACTGTATATAAAAACTGCCCTTGTTTTTAGCTATAATGGAAATGTCTAGGTTTTTCAAACATTTCGGTCACTTATCAACACTTTGCATTTTATGGGGTATTCGTAGAATACCTTAAACTTGATGGATGTTTGCTTGAAAGGAGGTAAGAAACCTTGGACAGCTTGAAAAAGACGCGCGGCAACCTTGATAACAAACCCGTCGCGCAGAGGAAACTCTTGTCGGGCCTGTCGGGTCGACCTGTCGGGTGGTCGGGCGGGCACCTACAGGCACGTCGCGCCCGCCTACAGGCACGTCGCGCCGACGTTAAAACTCTTCGCAAAACGACGCCTAGGCACGTCGCGCCACTTTCCAGGCCCGTCGCGCCGCCCTAAAACAATGCAGAAAACCTCAATTCTTTTGAAAACACGCTGTGATGCTTGGGAGCTGTGGCAATTGGTTTTTGAAATTCGAAAGTGACTTATTTATTTCCCTATTCCATTCTTTTGACACTTTCAACCTCATATCATTCTCAAATAAATATCAAACGGTCATTTTGAATATATATATCCGCCCCTTTTTAAATGATACAAAACCGTGTTTGTATCAAGTTGCTTTTTTAAACAGTGATAATCCTTCGAATTTGCTTTGCCTATTCGTGGAGTTACATGCCTGTTCTCATAAGAGAGATATTTCAAACCTCGACTTTGTCCCTCTTTTTGGCGTTTTAGGTGACAATGTTAACAAAGAAAAGGTCATTAAAAAACTGTCAAAGGTGTTTGAAAGCTGCCTTACCACTTACAGGAGACCATTGGTGCCTTTGCAATCAGTTTAACAATCTTGGTCCTTAGGTGATTTACAGGTTTCCTTCTGGTCTGTAAGTGTCTTCTACTAACTGTTTCTTTTTATAACATGATTCTCTGCTTCACAACTCACTGTGCCACATCCCTGTCACTGCTTTTGCTATACTGTATCTTTGTGCTGAAACTGTCTTTTAGGATGATGACCATTGTGTCTGTTTTAGGGACTATAAACAGTGATAGTTCATCAAAAACAAATTCCTTTCTGCCTAATCATAGGATCATATACCCATTCGCCTCCTCATTTGAAAAGACAAACTTGTAAAATATGAAAACAGGGTTTTTGGGCACACAGTCTCTATTCTGTTTTGATCAGTATATTAGACCCCTTTTTGTTAATAGCACCATTTCATGACTGGATTATGTTCACTGCCTCCCTCTCTTGGTGATTGCTAGCAAAGAAGGGTTATTTCATAATGCACCAAAAATATTTGAAAAGTTGTAAACACCCCTTCTTGGAAGGCGCCTCTTAGGACCTTTGATATAGGACATTGTTTTGTTGCTTGACCTTTCCTCAAGGAAACAGTCCTCTTTTTGGTATCAGTGGGACACATATGTTCAAAACTGTCTCTTTGTCTATTCATAGAATTTCATGCCTGTTATCATGCATTTTATGACTCAACCTTGGTCATTGTTTTACTTTCCCAGTGATAAATTGCTGCTTCTAGATGTTTCACAAGTTTTTCTCTGGACTGTAAATACACTTTCTAGGTTGCATCCTTTCACCCTAGACTTCTTTGTTTGCTCAGAAGGATTTCCCTTGATTTCTGGATAGGTGATCATGGAATGTATTTAACCCTTTTTTAAGTCAACTTCTCCTTTGGCATTCATAGCATACAATATGTTTCAATACCCTCTCCTTTCAACTAGATGTACTGTCTGACAGGTAGTTCTTTAAAAATAGGAGTATCAGTATCTTAACATTATCAGAGATTGACCTTGTTTCAGTCTTTGGTGTCCTTCCACTGCTTTCTTGCATCAATCAGTTTCAGCACCCTGCAGTAGTTTTGGCCCTCTACTCATGCATGGAGGAGGCTCTTCATTAGATAAGGTGTTTGAAGGTTTTTCAACAATTCTTTTTTCGAGACAGCCTTTTCTGAAGGTGATGTTAAGTAGACCACTTGGAAAACATCAGTCTAAGCATGTTCATTTGCAAGCCTCATTGTGTGTCAGCAGAAACCCTAGCCAGAGTAATACTGCCTCCTTGCCTTGTCCTAAGGGTGAATCAAACATTTGGCTTGTTGCATCTTATGATTGATCATTTTAACAAACAAACTTTGTGACTATGAAGGTCAGTGTTTCCTTGAAAAAAACCAAGCACTTTCTCGTGCCTGTGTAATGGCACTGATTATCATCTGTTCTATTTGATCTTGTAGATAGACAGGGTTCTTATGCTTTGGAATGTTTACTGATGACAGGTCCTCCTAGATTTCAACAATCCATATGGTTGGCAAGATTGAGATGAGCTTCTTTATCGGGCCAAACTCCCCTTTCCTTTGAGCTTATCATATTTCCACTATAATCCTGTTATGGTCAGTAATTACATTCATGAAATCTGAAGATATTGTTTCATTGTTTTAGTAAGGACAAACCTGGATCTTTGCCACCTTCTGAGTCAATACTGGCCTGCGCCCTCTGCTTATGGATGAAGGAGGCGCCCTAACCCTCTGCTTGTAATGAAGGAGGTTCTGGGCCTTGACAATTTTACCATTTGCTGCGACAGTGGCAACCCTTTCTTACTGTTATTTTTATGTTGGAAAGAGCTTGTAAGGTCCTGATGAGTGACTGTTGTTTTGCAGCTTCATCTTAGGCTCATAATACACTTAGAAGCAGTTGTTCTTCTAACTGTAAACTCAAACACTTACTCCATGAGATGAAATATATTTCCTGTCTTTGTAGAACCATAGAACACAATGAAAAACCTACTAGTCAGCTTGAGATTGGGCTTTATGCAGTGCTGAGATCTAGGGGGTGTGAGTGGCGCGACTTAAGGCTGTTTGTTAATTTTATTTTCAAAGTAAGGGATCAGTCATGGTAGGTTTGCTGCAGATGAAGGCTTTTTTGGCTTTTTTGATGATTGTCAAAGGTGAGGTGTCTTAAAACGCCACTTCCTAACATAGGGGAGACCTTTGAAACAGATATGGATTTGCCTTTTAAGCTGATGGGCAGGTCAATAAGGCTGAAGCTGGATAGGATTGTGATATGAGGTTTTTGATTTTGTCAGGGGTGGACTGAATAGGTAGAAAGGCGAAAAAAGTTTTGGGAGGGTTTTCTGGATGACATATTGACATAAGGAAATCAGTTTCTAGAAAACTCAGCTGAAGATATAGTCATCACTAACATGTAAAAAATATTGATGGCTAACACCGCGCACTCATCAATGATTTGGTCGATAAATGGTGTGGGGAAGTTGTCTTTGGGACAAGCTTTGTTCAAATCACGAAAGTCAGTGCAAACACGAATGGTGCCTTGTTTTTTGAGGACGGGGACGGGATTGGACACCCAAGTGGTGTATTCAATGGGATAAATGAAACCAGCCTGCCGGAGCTTATCGATTTCAGCTTTGATGGCGTCGCGTCTAGATGGATGAATGGGTCTCAATTTTTGGCGGACCGGAGTGGCGTCCGGCCATGTGTCGATGTGGTGTTCGACAATGGCGGGATCGAGTCCGGGCATTTCTGAGTAGGACCAGGCAAAAACATCACGGAATTCTTTGAAGATTTTGGTGTAGGCTTCAATTTCATACGGAGTGCATTGGGCGCCCAGAGTGATGTGTTGTTCGATACCCGGTTTGACAAAAATGTCGATTTTGATGGTAGGAGAGATATTAGCCATGTTGCCTTCTTCGAAAGCGTCAGGGGTAGGGATGGGGTTTTTGAACCAATCAACTTTATTGGGGATGAATTCTTTGGTTTCGATAGCGTATTGGTCATGCGATTGATGTGGTAGGAAGTAGGTACGATGGTGCATATCATCCCATGGAAAGTCGGGTTCGGTCATGGCTTCCATGATGTCTTCGTCGGAGTGGAAGAGGGGAGGAGTGGATGGGAAAGAATGTCTAGGGGAAGTAGAAGTATGAAACACCTGATTTTGAGGGGAGGAGGTTACATTGGTGTCGTTATGGGGGGTGACAGCGGGGTCAGAGACTAAGGGGTCGGTTGCTGGAAAAAGAGGTGAGGAGGAAAGGTAGGAAATAGTGGCTGAAGGTTCGGTCATGTTGGTATCAGACTGAGGAGTGGTAATAGGGGTAGATGTATGGTCGGGGGTTAAAAAAGGAGGACGAGCAAGCGCGGCTTCGAATTGGCGGTAAGCGGCCAAAGAAGCACGATACTCGTTAAGACGGGGGCAAAGGTGGGTATAATGTCCATGGAAGTCGCATAAAGAAAAAGGGTGATTGGTGTGCAATTTTTTAAGTTTGGGAAGGGAACCAGGGAGAGTGACCTGGACCATGGGAATATCAGATTCTGGAAACGTTTCATTGGCCACGGTTTTGAGGTGTGGTAATTCGGGACAGGTATGGGTGGCATGGCCAACAATGTCGCACAAGGCGCACTGGATGGGATGTTTTGGAAGGCGAGGAGGAGTGGAATTTGTCGACGTCACTGTGTCCTTCGGTGCCCCCCTGCGAGATTTTCTATTGTTATCGGACATGGTTGTAACAGGAGGAGGGGCTGGGTGAGGAGACAGAGGTGTGGGAGCAGCGGAAGAGGTCATGGGTATTGGTTGAACCAGAGTCAAAGCAAGATAGGGCTTGGGTTGACCAGGCAGGGTAGGGGCAGGGGGGCTTAGGTACCAGACAGGTATACCCAAGGTCAAGTTGGGTAGGGAGAGGGTAGCCAGGATAGGGACAGAGGAAGCTCTGGGAGGTGGAGCGAGGAAAGGAATCTGACCAGCAGGAAAATGGCCAGGGGAAACAGGGCCGAGGGGATTGTAATCAGGCGGAATTGTGCCAGTAGGGAGAGGAGATTCTGAAGGAAAAATACTGGTTAGCGGCGGTGAAGGGATAGGGGTCGGAGGAGTCGGGGAAAGTTGAGGTTGCTGACTAGCCAAAGTGGGCTGTGTAAGGTCAGCCCAAGATGAGTGCATCATGCAAACGCTCGCCAGGCTAGGGTCAAAGAGGGAAGGTGAGTCAAGAAAGGTGTCAAGCAAGGAGGAGTCTTTGAAGAGGCCGGGAGAGGCACGGGGTGGAGTCCCAGTGGAAATAGAGGACTCATGGGAAATCTGGGAGTTGGGTGTACAATACGATAACTAGTCGATGGTGACGATTGTGCCCTTATGCGGGAAGAACATCTTGCAGTAAACTGCGGATGGGACGGAAGACATGGCATAGGTGTAACTACGCCCCAAGATGATGTTGTAGTCGAGAGGGGTGTTGATCACTTCAATATCGACACACACAGTTTTTCCGGCAAGAGTAATAGGACAGCGGCGGAAGAGGCCGACGGGCTGGGAAGCATGGCCATCCCACGTACGGATGGTGATTGTGGAAGGAGCCAACGCAGGAGATCTGAGTTGTTGCCAAACCGAAGCGGACATGACACAGGTAGATGCCCCCTCATCAATGATGCATCGAGTAATAGTGGCAATGTGGATCTGGACCGAGATTTGGAAAGCCACCGACGCAGGAAGAGGGGGATGGTCAAGTTAACGGGGATTGAAAAAAATGAACTGGTCATCGGTAGGGTCGACACAGGGATAATTTTAGGGGCGAATTTTAGCCCCAAGGCGAATTTTAAGGGATTTTAAATTTTAATAGGGCGAATTTTTTATATAAACCCTATTTTCTATAGTTTTATAAAATTAGCCCAATAATTATTTTAAAAATAATTAATTATTATATATTAGCCTACCGAAAAAAATGCGCATAAAACTGAAACAGTCCAACTCGCCCTCGATTTTCTTTGTTGGAGCACATTTCAATGCAATTCGCCTGCATTTACAGCGTCCGAGGAAGGGGTTGGAGCGATTCGCCACATTTTTTTTCACTGGTTCGCAGGCGAGGTTGGGGCTTGGAAGTTGAATGTTGGTCCTTGATGTGCATAAGCTCGCCGATCTTCTTGCTCGCTGAGCGAGGGTAATGGTTTACTGAGAACATCATCCTCCATTAATGGGAAATGGGTTACACATTCGAGAGCCTGCTAATGTCGACTATATCATCAAGCTCGACTATATCATCAAGCTATTTCATTAATGGGACTCTCCAAGGAGACCCGACGGTCGTTCTGGATTCAATGACATCAATACAAGATGCCATCAATGCAGATTACCTTCTATTCTCAGCGTACTTGGTGTTTTCCACGTAGCTGGGGTTTGTCATGTTGTGCACATGATCGGTGAGGGAAAATAAGAGGATGAACATAATGCTCACCAACATCAAACTGCAAACCGGTTCCTTCTTCCAAATCCTGACCACGCAAACCATAATATTAAGAGATAATGCACATCAGGGACTTGTTTAGAGGCTTTGGAATAGTTATGGAATAGTTATTGTATTTTTTTTATAAATGGAGAGAGTTGGGGTTTCTGCTGCTTCATTCCATGTGGGTTCTATATTTTTCTTCTGTATTCTGGCTTTTACAGCTATTGAAGCCTGGAGGCCATGGCCTTCCAACTTAAACACAACAAAATCTGCAGATGTATCCATGGGAAATGAATTTGGGAGCTCAAAGAGATATGAAGGCTCCTCAGAATTTGTCCACATGAGATACCACAACGGTCCTGTGCTCAAGCCTCACAGAAAATATCACCATTCACACAATCCGGTATGGCAATTAGACTTTCAATGACAAGAGGATCATAAAGGCTTTCTTGCTTGCTCTCTCAGACAACAATAGAAGCGTGAGGAGCAGCAAAACCCCCTCTGTTGCGGAATGGTGGAGGACTGTGCAGCTTTACACAGACCAGACTGGGTCCAACATCAGCAAGAATATTGTGGTGGGATCTGAAGTGAATGATTGCTATTACTCTCATGGAAAGTCACTCACTCGCCTCTCAATCCAGGCTGTGATTAAGAGTGCAGTAACAGCCCTTCGCCATCCCTTGCCCATTGATCCCAAGACTGGTCCCTATCTCTTGCTCACTTCTACTGATGTAGCAGTCCAGGATTTCTGTAGGGCAGTTTGTGGGTTTCATTATTTTACCTTCCCTTCCACTGTAGGGTATACCCTTTCCTATGCTTGGGTAGGGCACTCTGGAACACAATGCCCAAATGTCTGTGCATACCCTTTCTCAATCCCTTTCATACATGACTGGTATGCAGCCCTTCAAGTCCCCTAATAGTAATGTTGGTGTGGATGGCATGATCAGTGTTATTGCCCATGAAATCTCAGAGCTTGCATCTAATCCACTCTGGTGAGGTGAATAGAAAGTGATGTTTGTGTGCAGGAGATTGCTGATGGTGAATAGACAGTGATGTTTGTGTGCAGGAGATTGCTGATGGTTGTTGTGGGTATGTACATTACGGCTGCTTAGATTGATGTCCAGATGAATAGAGATTCCTCTATTGCCTGTGAATCAATGTGGAATATCACTTATCATGTAGATCTTTTCTTCCTCTTTAGCTTTTTTGTGGATTATTACTCCAAGAAAAAGTTTTTGGAAAGCAGGGAGACACATAGCAAAAACAGAGAAGGATGCCCAAATTAAGTTGAGCCTCTATCAGCCATCTACGTTTCATGTGATCAATCCATCAAAGAAGACAAAGATTGGAAATCCAGTGGGATATAAATTTTTCCCAGGGGGCACTACTGCAAGCTTACTCGATCACAATGATCCTCCTCAGCACCGAGGGGCCTTCACTGACAATCAGGTTTGGATTTGGATGCCCTCAAAGTTCGACTAGTTTTTGTTGTTGAAATTCACACTAAATAATCAAATAGATTTTGTTGTTCAAACAAACTTAAAGTCTCCAGAGACTGTGAAACAGGTCAATTATAATAGATATGGCTCCATAAGTGTTCCCAGTTTGGCAAATTGGAGAAATTTCTCAATAGATATGGCTCCATAATGTACCCAGTTTGGCAAATTGGAGAAATCTTGAGGTCCTTTTTATGAGCCAAATATCGAGGTGAAAGGGGTCTGCCTATGGTCCCTTGGCATATGTGTATCCTTTCTAAAGACAAGGACGGCAACCTAAAACTCTATAAAGCAGTAAACTAGAAACATACAAAACTGTTGGTTTATACACCAAATCTACCAACACTTGTTACTTGACGATACGAACATCAAAAATAAATCTGTAGCACTCAAAAACACACCTCTGTTTTCTTATTAACTAAAAAAAGAAAACATTACAACAGCTCACTCAAAACTGGAATTGTTTGATCTCTCACACCCTTCCTTTCTTTATAGATGAAAAAGGGTAGGAGAAAATACAGAATAGCCCATCTTGTTCTGAAAAAGCAAACTGCTAATTTTGTGAAGTCAACTTCTGAAAATAATGGAAGCAAGGTCTAAACTTAAACTTCCAAATCTGAAACAATAGTTAACTTACTCCTAGAATAGAATCTAATCTAACACTGAAGAATGCATCACTTCTGATTTTATAAGAGCAACTAAAATTATATCTACTCTAAGTCTGGCACATGCATGCATGCACCCCTTCTCATTGCCCATATAATCTGTTGCTGTGCGTCATTAACTCTGCTGAAGTCCACAATCAGAAGGCACTTCTTATGCTATGCATAGACCCCAAGGCTAGGATTTGCAATAACCTACTATCTCTACTGAAGTGTGGCATCTCTGCTGGAGGAAGAGAAACGACTGAGCAATCATAGTTAAGAAATAACTCTCCTTTGTAAGGAAAGTGTTCTCCACCAAACTACTATCACAGCATCTCAAACCCCCCCTTTGCTAGGGCCTTCATCATCATGTTGACTATTTGTGAATCTGAAGTAATATAACCTTGGATGACTGCTGCTTCCACACTCTGAAATCTCTTCGGAGTCTTCAAGGTGTGAATCCCTTGTACAAGGAAAACTTCATCAATAACTTGCCAACCTCCATTGTCCTTCATGTCGACTTTACTCATTAAAATATTCTTACACCACAATATGAGTTGTTTGGAACAGTTACCCACTATTTTGGTTGGGTACTTAAAGGAGAAAGTTATGATCAACTCGCACGAAGAGGTTGAATGTGCTAATGAATTTATTTTTTTAACTTAGTCCTTTTTCTTTCCAACTTCTGTGTAAGTTGTACCTAGAAGATTAAAATTGATTACTGTCACAAAAGTTTGTGAAAACAGAGATGACTGTCAAAGGTGTGGAAGAGTATAAGGAGAAAGCTGTAAACTTTGAAAAACTATCAAGCTTAGGTTTCTTGGATCGAATCTGTACAGATGACATAATTCAGCCTGAGAACGATTTTGAGCTTGAAAAGTGGGATTAGCTAGCTGTTTGTAAAGATGAGTTACCAACTCGTACCAGACTGATTACGGGTTTGAATCTCCATCTGGTGTTAAAGCTGCTGCAAACAAATCAGTTAAATAGGCTGTGTAGTTCAGACTGAAGTTGATGATCCTCATTGTTCAAAAAAAAAACACAGAGACTTGATGAGAGAATGGGAGTAAATAAATATGATCTTGTTTGAGAGGATCCATATCAGGGACTTGTTTAGAGGCTTTGGAATAGTTATGGAATAGTTATTGTATTTTTTTTATAAATGGAGAGAGTTGGGGTTTCTGCTGCTTCATTCCATGTGGGTTCTATATTTTTCTTCTGTATTCTGGCTTTTACAGCTGTTGAAGCCTAGAGGCCATGGCCTTCCAACTTCAACACAACAAAAGCTGCAGATGTATCCATGGGAAATGAATTTGGGAGCTCAAAGAGATATGAAGGCTCCTCAGAATTTGTCCACATGAGATACCACAACGGTCCTGTGCTCAAGCCTCACAGAAAATATCATCATTCACACAATCCGGTATGGCAACTAGACTTTCAATGACAAGAGGATCATAAAGGCTTTCTTGCTTGCTCGCTCAGACAACAATAGAAACGTCAGGAGCAGCAAAACCCCCTCTGTTGCAGAATGGTGGAGGACTGTGCAGCTTTACACAGACCAGACTGGGTCCAACATCAGCAAGAATATTGTGGTGGGATCTGAAGTGAATGATCGCTATTACTCTCATGGAAATTCACTCACTCGCCTCTCAATCCAGGCTGTGATTAAGAGTGCAGTAACAACCCTTCGCTATCCCTTGCCCATTGATCCCAAGACTGGTCCCTATCTCTTGCTCACTTCTACTGATGTAGCAGTCCAGGATTTCTGTAGGGCAGTTTGTGGGTTTCATTATTTTACCTTCCCTTCCACTGTAGGGTATACCCTTTCCTATGCTTGGGTAGGGCACTCTGGAACACAATGCCCATATGTCTGTGCATACCCTTTCTCAATCCCTTCATACATGACTGGTATGCAGCCCTTCAAGTCCCCTAATAGTAACGTTGGTGTGGATGGCATGATCAGTGTTATTTCCCATGAACTCTCAGAGCTTGCATCTAATCCACTCTGGTGAGGTGAATAGAAAGTGATGTTTGTGTGCAGGAGATTGCTGATGGTGAATAGAAAGTGATGTTTTGTGTGCAGGAGATTGCTGATGGTCGTTGTGGGTATGTACATTACGGCTGCTGAGATTGATGTTCAGATGAATAGAGATTCCTCTATTGCCTGTGAATCAATGTGGATTATCACTTATCATGTAGATCTTTTCTTCCTCTTTAGATTTTTTGTGGATTATCACTCCAAGAAAAAGTTTTTGGAAAGCAGGGAGACACATAGCAAAAACAGAGAAGGATGCCGAAATTAAGTTGAGCCTCTATCAGCCATCTACGTTTCATGTGATCAATCCATCAAAGAAGACAAAGATTGGAAATCCAGTGGGATATAAAGTTGTCCCAGGGGGCACTACTGCAAGCTTACTCGATCACAATGATCCTCCTCAGCACTGAGGGGCCTTCACTGACAATCAGGTTTGGATTTGGATGCCCTCAAAGTTCGACTAGTTTTTGTTGTTGAAATTCACACTAAATAATCAAATAGATTTTGTTGTTCAAACAAACTTAAAGTCTCCAGAGACTGTGAAACAGGTCAATTATAATAGATATGGCTCCATAAGTGTTCCCAGTTTGGCAAATTGGAGAAATTTCTCAATAGATATGGCTCCATAATGTACCCAGTTTGGCAAATTGGAGAAATCTTGAGGTCCTTTTTATGAGCCAAATATCGAGGTGAAAGGGGTCTGCCTATGGTCCCTTGGCATATGTGTATCCTTTCTAAAGACAAGGACGGCAACCTAAAACTCTATAAAGCAGTAAACTAGAAACGTACAAAACTGTTGGTTTATACACCAAATCTACCAACACTTGTTACTTGACGATACGAACATCAAAAATAAATCTGTAGCACTCAAAAACACACCTTTGTTTTCTTATTAACTAAAAAAAGAAAACATTACAACAGCTCACTCAAAACTGGAATTGTTTGATCTCTCAAACCCTTCCTTTCTTTATAGATGAAAAAGGGTAGGAGAAAATACAGAATAGCCCATCTTGTTCTGAAAAAGCAAACTGCTAAGTTTGTGAAGTCAACTTCTGAAAATAATGGAAGCAAGGTCTAAACTTAAACTTTCAAATCTGAAACAATAGTTAACTTACTCCTAGAATAGAATCTAATCTAACACTGAAGAAGGCATCACTTCTGATTTTATAAGAGCAACTAAAATTATATCTACTCTAAGTCTGGCACATGCATGCATGCACCCCTTCTCATTGCCCATATAATCTGTTGCTGTGCGTCATTAACTCTGCTGAAGTCCACAATCAGAAGGCACTTCTTATGCTATGCACAGACCCCAAGGCTAGGATTTTCAATAACCTACTATCTCTACTGAAGTGTGGCATCTCTGCTGGAGGAAGAGAAACGACTGAGCAATCATAGTTAAGAAATAACTCTCCTTTGTAAGGAAAGTGTTCTCCACCAAACTACTATCACAACATCTCAAACCCCCCCTTTGCTAGGGCCTTCATCATCATGTTGACTATTTGTGAATCCGAAGTAATATAACCTTGGATGACTGCTCCCTTCCACACTCTGAAATCTCTTCGGAGTCTTCAAGGTGTGAATCCCTTGTACAAGGAAAACTTCATCAATAACTTGCCAACCTCCATTGTCCTTCATGTCGACTTTACTCATTAAAATCTTCTTACACCACAATATGAGTTGTTTGGAACAGTTACCCACTATTTTGGTTGGGTACTTAAAGGAGAAAGTTATGATCAACTCGCACGAAGAGGTTGAATGTGCTAATGAATTTTTTTTTTAACTTAGTCCTTTTTCTTTCCAACTTCTGTGTAAGCTGTACCTAGAAGATTAAAATTGATTACTGTCACAAAAGTTTGTGAAAACAGAGATGACTGTCAAAGGTGTGGAAGAGTATAAGGAGAAAGCTGTAAACTTTGCAAAACTATCAAGCTTAGGTTTCTTGGATCGAATCTGTACAGATGACATAATTCAGCCTGAGAACGATTTTGAGCTTGAAAAGTGGGATTAGCTAGCTGTTTGTAAAGATGAGTTACCAACTCGTACCAGACTGATTACGGGTTTGAATCTCCATCTGGTGTTAAAGCTGCTGCAAAAAAATCAGTTAAATAGGCTGTGTAGTTCAGACTGAAGTTGATGATCCTCATTGTTCAAAAAAAAACACAGAGACTTGATGAGAGAATGGGAGTAAATAAATATGATCTTGTTTGAGAGGATCCAGATCTTTTGATTGGACTGAAAACACAAGAAAAGAGCTGCAAGAAGACTGTGAACAGAGAAGAAAACACTGATCTTTGTTGCTTAGAACAGTGACCCCTTCATGGAATTTTCTGAAAAAATGTTCCACAGGTAGATATTTGGTTCTTCCCCTGTATTTATTATTAGCAATGATTGGTTTCAAGCCCGTGAAAAGATCCCAACAAATGCAATTGTGGATATTGGTGAAATTTTTGCTTCTGGGGTAGATCAAGTTACAGATCAAATGCGGACTCAGGGTGACATAGAACAGAACACAAGATCTGACAGGTGCCTCTTGTTACCAAATGTAGTATGTCAAAACAGCCTGAGAGTTGTCTCCATTGTATTGGTCATGTTGGGTACCTGAGTGAATCCTCCTGGTACATGGAAAATTCTTTTGGCAGAAATGATACAAATGATGTTGGGTGCTCTCAGCAGAGAAGAACAGAGGCAGGACAATGTGACCTGGGGCTGAGGAAAATAGTATGCCCAACGCACTAATCTTAAGAGGAATATGGCGAACAATGTCATATATGTGTGTGTGAACGTTAGAATAAATGGTGTTGAGCTGACCTGCCAAAATATAATGGAGCTGACCTGTGTAACTGATTTTTGAGATAACTTTAAAGTACATAAATGAGGGCCGACATGAATCATGTGTTCATCCATTTGAAAATGCATGCAAAGTGGCAGGGTTAGCCCTAGTTTGAGCTGATTCTTGTGACTTAAAAAGGGGGTTTATCATCATTAAGGTTTCTTGCTACCTTGAAGGGTGATATGTCCACATTTTGAGATGCTTGAGGGGAATGTGGGAGTCTGAATTGTTACATGTTGGAGATTTTGTTGAGCTAGACAGTCCACTTGAGGCTTCTGTGCCCACTTTGAAGGGTTGCATGGCAGTTTTGAAGAATGATTGAAGGATTCTTGCACGTTTAAGGGATTTTGTAGGCTGGATGCTGTGCCAGAACACCCCGTATGCGCTTCATTTGTGGGGTTTGGTCGTGTTTGAGGGCTCATTCTCTTTTGATTTTTCACGTGGCAATAAAAATCCCAAATTTTATGTAATTTAGATTATTTAATTGTGCCCCTCCATAAGCTAATTTAGGGTCTTTTAGTATAGAAAATCAATATGGCTCCATACGTCTCTGTTCAAACAAACTTAAAGTCTCTAGTCAAGTTATATCAGCTAGTATCATACATTGATCAAATGCATCTGAAGCAACCTGCCTACTATTCTCTGTTTTGCATGTGCCAATGAGAAATATACCTTAAGTGTGATGATGCCTTTTTGTTCTGAAGCTTCGTGCTATCAACAGTATACCACAAGGTTTAGGCTTTTTGATGCCTTTTAGGATCCCTTCAAGTTGTTGGCCTTGTTCTGCAAACCACTCATTCAAGACAGTGTTAATGACTATTATATCATGCCAGCAAACTCTAGAAGATCTTTGTGCTTAGCGAAATTGTATGATCTTCAGAATTTACTCACTGTAGGTATACTTCAGTTAGGCCCACAGGAGGACTATCATGAACACTTTAGGATTATTGTCATATAAAAGGTTATTGTCACAAGGGTGTTGTATCAAAACACTGCAATGATAGTCTTAAGCAACTGCTGCAGGGCAATGATGAACCTTGAGGCTTACTACTGCAATAAGATAAAGCTATTGTATACAGTGAGACTTCTTGACAACACAACTACTGTGGAAATGATGAGATCTTAATTCTGATGCCCTTTCACTTCTTCAACTTAAATGGTGTTGTAATGTAAATTATGTTTCCATAGTTGAAGATCTAAAGTATTTTGCGATATTGTTATTGTACCATGGCACCTAGATCGGATCCATTGTTTATCAACACTTTTTTAATAGCATGTTTTATTTTCTTCCTGTTGCTGTTCATTGGAAATTCTGAACCACTTTCTCAACTGTCAGATTAGATGGAATATTCATGCATATTCAGCTCTGTTAGTAGAAAATAATGTAACCATTTCAGGAATTAGTAGTTGGTGATATATGGTTGAAGTTGTAATTGTGGGATGTCAGAGCTATTAGCAGTCACAAGGGTGATTGATGGAAAACGTTTTGAATGCCTCCAAGAAACTTCCTCACTTCACTTGAAAGCTTTATCACCCCTTGGTCTAGATGGCCTATGACATTATAACAATAAATCAAGTTATAAATTTCACTCCAACTGCAGAGAAACACAATATTCAGAGCATGGATGTATGAAAGGGCCAGTATGTCAGAAGAAAAACTCACCAATGCTATCCATGGCTTGCTCCAACTTGAAAAGATAGTCACGGTTATTCCCACATGGACCAGCAGCTTTTGCAATTTGCCTGCATACAAGATGATGCCATCTGGAAGTGAAATTCTGTTGAAACGCTTTATACTTAAAACAAATCTCATATTTCAAACATTTGGGTCAAATATATTGTTGTAAGTTACATAACTTGCCATTTCTTGCAGTGGAGCTGGGCCCAAATAGTACTTGTTTATGTTCTTGTTTGGAGTTGATATGAACTTGCAAGAATTATAAAACCAATGATAATGATGAATCTACCAGTGATTATGATGAATCTGTCTAAAAAGTAGGAGCAAAATGTATTGCCATATAAAATAAAGCCAACAAAAAATGAGACAAGCCCAGAGAAATTAAGGCTATGAGATCAAATCTGCTTGAACTCACACTAGGACTCCAGTCAGAAATGGGGTTGCAAATTCTCTTTCCTCCTACAATAAAAAATCCACCATTGAAGATCAGACATCATATGAAAATTTCAAACACATGAATAGCTTCTATATATTTCCAAGAAATTGTTAGGTAGTTGCCATATATATGGAGCAATGCAGAGCATCTTACTGTGTAGAAATCTACAGAGGCCTTAAGATCATATTCACATTCCCTCCTTTCTAGATATTGATTATCACATTTATTAGTAAAAACCCATCAGTGTTTTTCCCATTAATAGGCAAAGAAAAACATGCTAAACAAAACAGTGAGACTCCCCTTTCATCTCACCTCCATAGCCAATCTTTCCTTCTCTGGTTATCCTCTCACATAGTAAGCTCTACCCCACTAAGAATATCAACCAAAAATCAATGTCAGTCCATACATAAAAAAACAATGGAGATGCAGAAAAATACCCTTCACAAGACAAATAAAAACCAATAGAGTTTAAACAGCCTTTACATGGATTGCTTATTGCAAAATATCTAGTATTCCCAACAATGTACATAGCTCAAAAATTATATGGGAATATAGACAGAAGATAAATGTAAGATAAGAATATTCTCTGTTCTTACACAAATAGCTCCCTCCTGCGCTTCCAATGTACATGTCCGAGCTGGAGACTGTGGAGTCCCACGGTGGTCAGTACAAGCTGCAAAAAGCAGAAGGAGGAAGTCCCTTTAAACATCCATTCCAGCAGTAACACCATTTTTCATTATTGAATGATGTGAATAACTCATCAGTATGAAAGAAATTTGAACCTAAATTAAAAAGTCTTTGGTAGCCTTTGATATATCCAACAAATTCTTCATCAACATCAACATCCACAAGCCTATACAACCCATTCTGTTTTAGCACCAATGCAATCACCTAACCATTGGTCCATTACCTTTATCTTTCACAAAACGATTTTCAACACTAAATGAGGCCTCCAAATATGGACTCTATATTGTTATCTCACTAATTAAGAGAAGATTTTTATCTATATCTGATCAATGGTATGTAATGCACATTCTCAAAAGTACACTTCTTAACATCTAACAATTTCATTTGAACATCCCCACAATTTTCCACAAAATGCACCCAACCAAAACCAAAGACTGTAGTTTCTATTTTGGATTTGGCTTCAATGAAGGTAACAAACCAATCCTTCTTGATGGCCATGTGCTTTAAAGCACCAAAATCAAGGAACCAATTATGTAAAGGCCTACCTCCCACCTAAGAAGAAATTTAAATATATATATATATATATATATGTTCTAGGGATCTTGCTGTCGGGCTGTCATAGGTTTCCTAGCTGTGTAGGTGTTTATTACTATTGTGAATTGTGTGTGGCACTGAATTGGGATTGAGTTTAATACACAGTTCAATGCTTAGATTTTTTTATAATCCAGAGCCAATTCGTACCTTTGTCTTGTCCATTCTCGCTGCATTTCATTATTGAAAGTATGATTAGGTCAAAGTTCATCAAGGGTGAAAACTGTTTCAGTCATAATTGACTTCATCACATCCACGGACAAGTTGCCAGTAATTGATATCTGCCCAGATTTGTCATGCCTATAGAACAATATGGTTCTTTGGGTTATATTTTATTTGGACTTATAAGTTATAACTACCAGATTTGAAAAGATGCATATACTAAAAACGTATCTCTCCTTGTACAAATTTAAAACAAGACAGCATTTGTACAACAATACTAGGAGAGCATTGGAAAGTTCTAGAGTGGGCCTCCTCCCCAATCAATGGAGCTATCAGGTAAATACAAGGTGCCACTACTACTACTTGTGGGATTCTGCTACAAACAGATTCATGGCATGGCATGGGCATGACGTGGGGAATGTAGTTTTTCTAATGGTTCTCTTCATGTTGATGGTTATAATTTTAACAAATTCAGCAGGGTGGCTGCAACTGGCACATATTCCTTTCAATATCTAGATTTTGAAGGCATGAGAAGGAATAATATTTTGAAGTGAAAAGCAGTTCACCTTATTATAGTTACCATGCTAGGTCTTCCTTTAAGAGCTTCACAACATCAAATAATTTCCATAAATATGGTTGTAAGAGTCATGATGGTGTTGTAATGTAAATTATGTTTCCATAGTTGAACATTTGAAGTATTTTGCGATATTGTTATTGTACCATGGCACCTGGATCGGATCCAGTGTTTATCAACACTTTTTTTTAATAGCATGTTTTCTTTTCTTCCTGTTGCTATTCATTTCTCCTCAAACTCCTCTCCAACCTCAATATCAGTGTTAGTAGTAGCATGAGCAACAACACTATGCTTAGCAGAACTAGAAGAACGCGTTTTCCAAACTGCACGAGAACTACTTCCCTCACGAGTCACCATGTACCATGCTTGGTCTCGGTGGTTCTCTTCCTTCTACTCCTGGTTCAACTACCATATCTTCATTGGAACCAACACCCCAAAGTCCATTAGACAACGATTCACCATTTTGTAGTAGTGATTCGCCATTTGTACTAGTGATTCGCCATGATTTTACAGGATAATATAATCTCGTGAGAGATTCGCCAAAAAATTATATATACATATTATATTATTAATAAAATCGCCTTCCATTTTTCCTATGTATCACGGGGATTCGCCTATTTTTTATATATATAAATTTAGGGGGGTTCTTAAAATTATCCCTGGACCGTCGACAACATCTGGGACAATCTGATCAGAGGCAGCATTGCGGCGTAAAGGACCCTTAGGAATTTTGGTGTGAACTTCAACTTTGGGTGGAGGGATTTGTAAGGGACCGTTGGGTGTCGATAGAGGCTGAGTGGGGGCCAAGGAGGGGAACTCGGGGGTAGAAGGAACGGGAGGCCGAGTTGGAGGGGAAGGATTGGCGGTGAGAGATTGGTCTGATGCCATCATGAGGATCTAGTGATTGGAGGAACCAGAAGGAGAGGGTTGAGCGGGTTCCGAGCCATGAGGTGACGGGGTGGCCACGAGTCCTTGTTGAGGGGAAGGAGCGGGAAACATAGCGGGTTGGGAGGTGTCCGGAGGGGGAGGGAGAGTAGGAGGAGATGGGTGTGTCTGCATAGTGGTCTGAGACTCCCATAACTGCCGCATTGGTGGTAATCGGGGACAAGCATGAGTGGGATGACCGTAAACATCACAGCACGAACAAGGTTTGTTAGTGTGAAGCGGCATATCCGGCTTGGGCTGAGAGCCTTGGGATTGGGTGATAATGGGGGAATAAATGCAGGCATAGTTGGGTCCATGATGAACAAAGGTGTAGGGATGGCCTTTCCTCTTTCATTGAGAAGGAAGATGAGGAAGGGCACCCGGATGTGGAAACGTTTGCCCAGAAGGCGAGAGTAAGTGTGGTCCAAAAGCTGAAGACGCTGGGACAGTGGGATGTGGGTAGGGGTAAGGTGGAGGGTAGTGTTGAGTCCCGAATTTGCCTCTTTTCCATACACTTTTCCATATCTTTTTCACTCACCTAAACCTCCAAAATTGTCAATATCATGTGCAAAAGGGTATCTAACATGGTTTTTAATTATGTTTTTGTGTTTTCTATTTGATCTAGATTTTTTTCATACAGCTGCGGAAACTTGTCACTTTCCGCAGCTACTGCAACTTTCCGCAGCTATTTTGTGGAAATCTATGCTACAGGTGTCTACGAAGGAAACGAGCCACATGGGTAGGCTAGGAATGACGAGGACATGGTTCGTGTCCTATTGGTTCAAGTAAATTCGTCAAAGAAAGCCGCGGTCAAAGCCATCCATGTGGAAGTCAACTATGGAGTTCTATGTCGGCTGGACTCTGTTTCGTGGCATATAAACATCCATACGGCCGTTTCTAAGCTTGCGGAGGTTAATTGACATCTGTGCAAAGTTCTGGAGTTGAATTCAAGCACCCACCTTCCATAGATACGTTTTCCAACATGGCCATACTCCTATATCCGTGGCCTTAGTGGTCTACGTGCTGGCTGCTATCATAAACTTCAGGAGACAGTTACAGTTTATTGCTTTATATAAAGCGTTTGCATACGCACGTAGAGTTAGTTGTTGAGTTGTTGAGTTGTTAGTGATAGTTGATGTGCGTACTCTGTTATGTTAGCTTTGTAGTGATTACGCTGCCTTGAGCCGTAATACTACCAGTCTGTAATGAACTGCTTTTTAATGTGAGAAAACTCTGTTTTATAACTTAATTCGTGTTTGAGGATCGTACCAGAGCTGTGTAGAGGGCCCCTGCTCAGCCGAGGTTCTGTGTATTAATGTATATATATTTCATTTCATTTCTTTAAAAAAGTCATTGTATCATAATTCATTACATGTTCATATTTCATAGTTGTTTCATTTCTGTTCATACATTTCTATAATTTTCATTGCATTCTTGTCTTTCATGTTTTTATGATTGTTAAATCACTGATCAGTTTTCTTGTGCAGGTTTTAGGTAGACAGCCCGGGCATTTTCATAGTATTTTGGCTAATGATATGAGACTAACAGTATTCTGCTGCTAGTTTCCTTTTCATAGCATTTGTTTAACTTCAGTCTTGCTTTGTACATTTCAGTTTTGTTTATCTGATTCAGTAGTTAAATTTAAAAATATTTAGCTGCTCATAGTGTCTTCAGTTGCCTCCGAAAGCCACAGCTGGACTGATGGTGAGGGACTACATGATGAAATGTGTAGTTTAGTATTAGTTTCTTTTCTGCAAAATTAGATATATTAAGCTGCTCATAGCGTCTTCAGTTGCCTCCGAAAGCCACAGCTGGACTGATGGTGAGGGACTTCATTATGAAATGTGTAGTTTAGTATTAGTTTCTTTTCTGCAAATTTAGATATATTAAATCATGTATGACATCTTCAGTTGCCTCCGAAAGCCACAGCTGGACTGATGGCGAGGGATTGAATCATGTGTGTATGGTTTAGTATTAGTTTACTTTCTGCAAATTAAATATCAGTTACACAAGTTGTTTTATGATTACTTCCGCAAGTCATAGCTGGTCTAATGACGAAGGGTCAGAAAATGAATTGATGTAATCTGATTTAGATTTATTTCATTGCAATTTTGAATTTCCATAAGCGTAGTTTCTTTTGTGTTCAGTTGGCAGCAAGAATAGTTTAGTTTTCATGTTCACTAGTTTCATGTTTTGATTCATTAGATTAGCAGCGCCTTTTCATTTCAGCAGTACACTTTTACTTTCTTTCAAGTCTTGTCATTGTCAATTTCAATTTGCTTTTAAAGTTTCAAGATTGGTAAATCATTACAGGGGAAATCACTTCCTTGAACAAATATAACCAAGCTTGCTTTTCACTTTAGAATTTCCATTTCACCTTAGAAAGACCAAAAACGACAAAAAGTTAAGAAAGAGGTTATCTTGCACATATAGTGCGCCGCACTTCATCAGCTTACAATTCCCGGATTGAAAATTAAATGCAGCAATTTAGGACACACTAAATTGACCAAACATTTTGGCGCCGTTGCCGGGGAAGTGTAACTAGGTAGCCAATTTCTTAAAAAAAAAATATAAAATCATAAAAGAAGGCAAAAATTGATAACTTCTTGAAGTATGCTCTCCTCTTGCACCTAGTGTGATCTGGAGGATCAGAAAAGAGAGTTATTGGTTTAGTAATTTCTTAAGTATGCTCTCTTCTTGCACCCAGTGTGATCTGGAAGATCAGAAAGAGAATTATTAGCCCAACTTTTTTTAAAAATAAAAATAAAAAAATGACATGCATAGAGCAAGAGATTCTAGGGGAAGGTTTATAGCTAAAGCCAAGAGTTCGATTTTTACAACTCCATCTTCTTCAAGGCATAGACCAGATTCACCACCATCTACCCCTAGCCTTAAGATTTTTGGAAGTCAAAGAACAGCTGAATTAGAGGATTCTCCTATACCACCTACTAAAACCCACTTAGAAAACAAAGAGACTTTCTCTCATCCTTCCTTGGTAGAAAAAATAGAGGACTATAAGGACTCTAGAGAAACTATCATGGCAGAGGAAGTAATAAATAGAGGTGGAGATAGAAGAGGAGGAGATAATGAAGATAACAATGGTGAAGGAAATAACGGTAGAAATAGGGACAATTTGCTTGGATTCCCTATAGTTGATGAGGAAAATCATGCAACAATGAAAAATATCTCACCAACTGTTCTCCCTAAATTTTATGGATTGCGAAGTGAGGATCCTGAAACATTTCTGTTTGAGTTTGAAGTAGTGTGCCGAACTTATGACTATATGGAAGATTCTCAAAAACTCAAACTATTTCCTTCAACATTGAAGGGATATGCTTTGAAATGGTTCATGGGATTAGCCACTCAATCTATCAGGACTTGGAATGATATGAAACAAACATTTTTGGATAGATACTTGGACTATTGTATGCCCAACAATCACAAGGATGAGGTATTCAAAATGATGCAAAAAGAAGATGAAAATTTGGAAGACTTAATTGAAATATTTCAATACAACTTGAAAAGAGAAAAGATGAGCAACTTAGATAATGAAACCTTGAAAGCCCTCCTATTAAAAGCCATTATAGATGAATGGATAGACATTTTAAACATGATGGGAAAAGGAGACATTTCTCAACTTCCATTTCATGATATAACAGAACTATGTATCCATCTCTCAAGGGGAAAATCTAAAACTGGAAAAGGGCCTAGGGATTCTTCTCTTATTAGGGCTAACAAATCTGCAACTGGATCGGTAAGTAGGGCAGAGATTGGTAATATGCTTGACGAGTTTAAAACTGATATCTTAGGGAGTCTTAGTGAACAACTAGACACCCTTAAAATCCAAAACAAGCAGAAAGCAGAAACAGATGCTTTAGCCATCTTTTGTTCGAAATGTAGAAAGAAACATGCTTTAAAGGAATGTCCCTTGGATGCAAAAGTTGTAGAAACATGTATGATTTGCTCAGAAAATCATGAGATCAAGGATTGTCCTTCAATCCCTGGACTCAAATCTGTTTTTCAAGAAGATCCAAATTCAATAGAATCTCTTTGTTTTGTCGCAAGGAGACCTTGGCAGGGACAACAATCTCAAGGGTTTAATAACCCTATGAATCTTCAAACCCCACCAAATTGGACTCCTTGGCAACAACCTTGGCCCCAACATCAAAATTCATATCAACCTTGGGTACAAGGGATGCAAAATCCTTATGGGAGATTTGCTCAATTTTATCAATATCCTCCATCTTTTCAAAATCAACAAGCTCCACAATTTCCAAGCCAAAATCCACAACGACTTTCATTGCCATTTCCACAACAACAACCTTCTCAACAAAATACAAATTCTCAACTCATGCTCCCATACCAACAGAAGACAAATCAACTTCCAGCTCAGCCATTGCCAAATCCTAACAATAAGAATCCTCAAACTACTTATATGGTAGAAGGACAACAATTTCTTACCTATATGATTGTTCCTCTCAACGATGTACAACTCAGATCTGGTAGAGTTTTAGAAAAACCTTCTATAGACATTCAAGAGCAAGATACCTCTGAAGAGGACTCTCTTCAAGTCAATAAGGGTTTTGAGGAAGAATCTCTTCAAAATTCAAAAAGAAAAAAGAAAAAGAAAAGCTAACATCCACAACTCCTATAGTTGAGCAACCTGTATCTTCATCTACACCTCCTTTTCCGGAAAGACTACAAATTGATAAGGGGGTGGAAAAACAAATCTTGTTACCTAACTATGACTTTCTAGATGAATTGAAGAATGTTTGTATCAAGATTCCATTGCTACAAGCCATTCGAGAAATTCCTATTCTAGCAAAAACCATAAAGGAGTTGAGTTTCAAAAGACCCGGAAGGAAGCTAAAGGACACAAGAAGAATCCACCTGGTAGGAAAGATTGCAGACATTATGATGGGAAAAATTACCATGCAGAAGTATGTAGATCCAGGAAGTCCAATTGTCAAGACACATATAAATGGGATAGAAATTTCAAACACATTGATTGACTTAGGGGCTGCTATCAACATTATGAGTAGACAGACTATGGAACAGTTAAAACTTCCTAACCTTCTTTTTACACCTACTTTATTGCAACTTGCAGATCGATCGGTTATTAAACCGGATGGTGTATTAGAAGATATTTCAGTCTCCTTAGATTCTTGGGAATATCCAGTAGACTTTATGATTTTGACTCCCAAAAGTAATCTAGGAGGACATCCAATTATCTTAGGAAGACCTTGGCTGGCCACAGCTGATGCTTTTATTAGTTGTAGATCTGGAGACATGTACATTTCTAATGGTAATTAGACAAAGAAATTCAATTTGTATCCTCCAGCAAGAGCAATCACAGAAATAGGAGACAATGAATGGGTCGATGATGAGAACACTATACAACTTGTCTTTACCATTTCTGAAATTAGTGAGGATAGTCAAATTCTGAACACATTAGAAAATTTTGAGATAACTTCAGAATATGACCCCACACAATTTCAGTTGGAATCTGACATAGAATATTTATCATCAAGACAAATGTGTCTCTACTCTATGGAAGAGTTTGGTAATTCTGCTTTTGAGATTTTTCCAGAAAAGACATTGAATATTAATAAACATCTGGAGAAGTCACAACAAGAAGAACTAACCAGAATCTTGCAAAAACATTCTACTGCATTTGCATGGGAGTATACTGACATGAAGGGTATTGATCCTAAGACTTGCATCCATCATATCTATATTGAGGAAAACTGTAGACCAATCAGACAACCTCAAAGAAGGATGAATCCAAATCTTAGGGAGATAGTGAAAGAAGAGCTCCAAAAACTACTCAATGTAAACTTCATTTATCCAATTTCAGATAGCCGATGGGTTTCTCCTTTGGGTATAGTACCTAAAAAGAATGGTAAATGGAGGGTATGCATTGATTACAGGGAATTGAACAAAGCAACTTTGAAGGATCACTTTCCTTTGCCTTTTATTGATCAGGTATTAGATACATTAGCAGGTAAAAAGTACTTTTCATTTTTGGATGGTTTTGGTGGCTATAATCAAATACAGGTAGCACCTGAAGATCAAGATAAGACCACATTTACTTGTCCATGGGGAACTTTTGCCTACCGAGTGCTTCCTTTTGGGTTATGTAATGCACCAGCAACATTCCAAAGAGCAGTACTAGGAATTTTTTCTGATCTAATCCATGATTGTGTAGAGGTTTATATGGATGATTTTACGGTTTATGGTAATTCATTTGAAGAGGCATTAGAAAATTTGGAAAAAGTTCTTATAAGATGTAAAGAAACAAACCTTTCATTAAGCCATGAAAAATGCTTTATGATGTTTATTGAAGGGATTTTTTTAGGACATCATATTTCAGGAGATGGAATTAAGGTTGATAGATCAAAGTTGAAGTCATCTCCAAGTTGCCTATTCCAAATTGTCAAAGAGATGTTAGAAGTTTTCTAGGATTTACTGGTTACTATAGAAGATTTATAGAAAACTTCACTAAAATTGCATCTCCACTCTTCAAATTGCTTACAAAAGATTGTGAATTTAAATGGGATCCTGATTGTCAATTAGCTTTTGAAACTTTGAAAACAAGAATATCTGAAGCACCTATCTTGAGAGGACCAAATTGGAAACTTCCTTTCCATATTTCTACAGATGCTTCAGATACAGCTCTTGGAGCTGTGTTGGGTCAAAAAGATTTAATTCCTTATGCCATTTATTACACCGGTAAAAATTTGACTCCCACAGAGTTGAATTATACTGTGACTGAAAAAGAGTTCTTAGCTGTTGTTCATGCAATTAATAAGTTTAGACATTACATAACAGGCTATGAAACTTTTATTCATACTGACCATTCTGCAATTAGATATTTAATGAACAAACTTGTTACTAATGGTAGAGTGACAAGATGGCTCTTACTTTTGCAAGAATTCAATATTACTGTGTTGGATAGACCAGGAAAACAGAATACAGTAGCTGATTTCTTGTCTAGGATTCAGAATACTAAAGAAGATTCTCCTGTAGAGGATAAGTTTCCTGATCAATACTTGTTTGCAGTAACTATTAAGACTCCTTGGTATTCATATATTGCTAACTATTTGGTTACGGGGAAACTACCTTCACATTTATTTCCAAGTGAAAAACGAAAAATTATTCAGGAGAGTTCAAAATATTCATGGATTTCTAACGAATTGTTTAAAACAGGGCCAGATCTTGTGATCAGAAGATGTGTCAGGGAAGATGAAATGGCTGATATTCTTAAGGCATGTCATGATGAACCATGCGGCGGACACTTTGCAGACAAAAGGACGGCCTATAAAATCCTCTCTTTAGGATATTATTGGCCTTCCCTCTTCAAAGATGCAAAACAATATGTCAAAAGGTGTGACAGTTGCCAAAGAGTAGGGAAACCTACCCTTTCAAATGAAATGCCACTGCAAACACAGGTACTCATTGAACCCTTTGAAAAATGGGCTTTAGATTTCATTGGACAGATTAATCCACCATCGAAGCAAAAGAAGTATATATTGGTTTGCACTGATTATGTTACTAAATGGGTAGAAGCTAAAGCATTAGTATCTGCTACTGAAAATTCAGTTGTTCATTTTCTTTATGAGGATATTTTTACTCGCTTTGGTGTTCCAAGAGAATTTGTAACAGATCAGGGGAGCCAATTCACATCAAATTTGGTGGAGAAGTTGATGGAAGAATACAAAATCAAGCACAGAAGATCTACTCCTTACCATCCACAAGCAAATGGTCAAGTGGAGTCCACAAACAAAGTTATTGAAAGTATCATCACCAAAACTGTTCATCTACATAGAAGAGATTGGGCAGAAAGGCTTCCAGAAGCCTTGTGGGCCTACAGAACTACATGGAGGAATACAACGGGACATTCTCCCTATGAACTTGTTTATGGGAAAGAAGTCTTGCTCCCCATAGAGTTCCAAATCAAGACCTTCAAGATAGCAGTTCAGTTGGGGATGGACTTATCAGAAGCCCAAAAGCATAGAATGGAGCAGTTGAATGAGCTAGATGAGATCGGACAAGAAGCAATTCTAAGAACTGATCTAGTTCAATATCAAAGAACTAAATGGCATGACAAATATATCAAAGAGAAGAAGTTTCAAGAAGGAGATTGGGCATTGTTATTTGACTCCAAGTTTAAAGATTTTCAAGGGAAATTTCAGACTCATTGGCTTGGGCCATATGAGATTGGCAAGATCTTTAACAATGGAGCTGTAAGAATCAAGACCATTGATGAGTTTCAAACTCCTCTTATAGTGAATGGCCATAGATTGAAAGTTTATCATAAGCCACTCTCTAAAGAGGATTTTGTCAAATTGTTTCAAGAAAGTTCTGCAATCAGGCTGGTACAGAAGAATCCTTCTTCTCTACCAAGCTAGCTTTTGTTTTTCAAGTTAAAAAAAAAAAAAAAAAAAAAGAAGAAGAAGAAGAAAAAAAATGGTATAAGCCTGAAAACCAATCATTGATTGGCAGTCTTATACAGAAAATATGGGGTGAAAATCAGGGACACCTGACACTCTATATTTTCCAAAAAAAAATCTATCTTTCATTTCATTTCATCTCACCACTCACTCCATTTCATTCCACTTCATTTCATTTCATTTCATTTCATTTCACTTCATTCCACTTCATTTCATCCATTCCATCAATAAAAATCTTTTTATGACCATTTTCACCTGGTCATTTGTCATTTGTTCATTTCTATTTCAGCCAAGTAATAGCCGTGTCAGTTTCCGCAGCTGACTCCAGTTTCCGCAGCCAGAAGCAGATTCCGCAGCTACTACTAATCTATTTTCAAAAAGAATGTACAGTTAGTTGTTATTTTCATAAATTATGAAATAAAATGCAGGAGAGGATCAATGGAACATTCAAGACACTAATGAAGATCAATCAGTTGAAGACCAAGGGCAAAAGCAAGGATTCCAAAGGTATGAATAAAGTTTATTTCAAATAGTATTGAAGAACACATTTTTATGTAATTTTAAACTATGAGCTCTACCCATAACGCGCAATGATTATATTGACAGTCCCGTAACCTTCCACGATCTCTATGTTATCCTCTTGCATTTATTCACAAACGGTTTCATCATTGAAATTCCGACTCTCACTCATGTTCAAATATCCCATCGTAGATAATGATACGTATTTGAGTTGACAAAGGACTCTTACAAGCCGCATAACTTCATAATCATTGATTGAAACGTGTTTATATTTATTACACAGCCACCAAAAAATTCAAAATGCGGCCGAATGCATTATACTTTGCTAACCTCTTTGTCGTGTCTCTGTCGTGTTTACAAAACCCCACGCTACTCATTCTCATTCCCTGTTTCACTCCATTCCGTTCCTTTTGCTCACTCTCATTCCCGTATATCCACCCACAGTCTTATTCCATTCTGTGTATGGTGCTCATTTCCGTTTTGTGATAACATCCCCACAGCATTGTGCTCGATTCTGTGTATTCCATCGTTCTATTTCCACTTAAACCCTCACAGAGGCAAGCCTGTGAAGCACAGAGAAGTAAAATGGGAAAATTATTAAGGGCAGAGCCGGAAGGACCGAAGTTTATAGAGGGATTTCCACAAGCAAAAGAGATGTTGAGGAAAGCTAAATGGCTGCGTTTTATTCAGAAATTCCGGGGTTACCACAGAGAAGTTACCAAAGCGTTTGCAAGATCATTTGATGGCTCGGAAGCAGAAGTGGGAGACCTCAAGTTTTTGGTTAATGAAGCATCAATAGCAGCAGCCACAGAGCTTCTTGAGGAAGGAGAACGTTGGTTCAAAAACAAAAGTATCAGTGATGAGGCATGGAGAACAATCCTCCGAAATCAAGGTATGGATATCACTGTTTTCAAAAGAGGAATCCTTGTGCATGCAATAAAAGATGAATGGGCCACTTTATTACTCATTGTTCAGAAATTTATCACATGTGAAGGCCGTTTTGGATCTATGTACATGTATCATACTAGGCTATTGATGAATTTTCTTGAAAACCAAACTCTCAATCTTCCTTATTTCCTATTCAATAGCTTGAAGAAAATGGCTGTGACTGTGCAAAAACACCTAGGAGATGTAGAACCTCATTTATATCACCATGGGCTTATAAAAATTCTGATTGAAAATGAGCTAAAAAAAAGAAAAGATACATGGGAACAATTCCTAGTTAGAAACTTCTTTGAAGAACCTCAGGAAATTCCTGAAGGTAATCCAATTAGAAGGAGTAGAAGAAAGAAAATGAATGTTGAAACCCAAGTTGCTCCTACACAGGAAATTCCCGCAGCTAGCACAGCAAAAAGAAGTAGAAGGAAAAGAACATTAGATGAAATCCAAGATACTTCTACTACTACTATGAAGAAAACTGATAGGGAAGAAAGATTGGTAAAAAGGAAGAAGAAGGAAATTAAAGCTAAGAAGCCAACAATATCAAAAGGGAAATAAATTATTGAGGCTGTCCATAAAACTTCTTCTGAAGAAGAAGAAGATCACCAAATTCTATCTGAAAGATTAATTTTTCTTCAAAAACAGTCATCTCTATCCAAGAAGGCAAAAACAGGAAAACAAGAACAAAAGGGCAGTGTACCACAGCATGTGAGGAGAAGCAGCAGGCTTAAGGGAAAACTGAGAAAAACACAAATTAAAGGTCCTCATTTCATTGATTTGGGTGAGGAGACATCTGAACAGTATCCAACTGACCATAGTCCATTTCAGTCAGTTAGTGAACCTGACTCCTTTCAATCCCAATCAGACAATGAGCGTACTCCATCTTATTCTCAGCAAAATATTGATGAAAGTTCTCCTCAGCCAAATTTTGAACATAATTCTCCCTTGCAACACTTTGAGGACAGCCCAATGAAAAAGACACCGGAAGTAGACCCCAAACAGCAGGAGGTGTATGACTATATAGAATCCTTGGAGAAGGCAGCCACAGGCCCAAGTACCTCTTCTATTCAGCCTCATACATTGCAGGATGATTTGGTTCAGTCATTAAAACATGAGATTTTTGAGCTTGAGCTTTTGAATCGGCATATCAAAAATGAAAATGAAACACTCAAAGAGCAAGGAAAACTGGACAAGATTATCCATGACAATACTATGTTACATTTGGGTATTTGGCAAAAGAAGAATAAGAAGCTAAAAAGGAAATGCCAAAAATTGAGTAGAGCACTTGTGAATATCAAATTCAGGTGCTTAATGAAGAAACCCAGAATGATGGCAGTACCAAAGAAGAAGAAAAGGGGGTTAGATGTGCTGGCTTAAGTATCAAGGCACATGAATTGAACAAAGAGTATAAAAATTTTGGTTGCATGAGGACATGCAACACCTTCACAGTGGGGGTATGTTGAGTCCCGAATTTGCCTCTTTTCCATACACTTTTCCATATCTTTTCCACTCACCTAAACCTCCAAAATTGTCAATATCATGTGCAAAAGGGTATCTAACATGGTTTTTAATTATGTTTTTGTGTTTTCTATTTGATTTATATTTTGTTCATACAGCTGCGGAAACTTGTCACTTTCCGCAGCTGCTGCAACTTTCCGCGGCTATTTTGTGGAAATCTATGTTACAGGTGTCCACGAAGGAAACGAGCCACATGGGCAGGCTAGGAATGACAAGGACATGGTTCGTGTCCTATTGGTTCAAGTAAATTCGTCAAAGAAAGCCGCGGTCAAAGCCATCCACGTGGAAGTCAACTATGGAGTTCTATGTCGGCTGGACTCTGCTTCGTGGCATATAAACATCCATACGGCCGTTTCCAAGCTTGCGGAGGTTAATTGACATCTGTGCAAAGTTCTGGAGTTGAATTCAAGCGCCCACCTTCCATAGATCCATTTTCCAACATGGCCATACTCCTATATCCGTGGCCTTAGTGGTCTACGTGCTGGCTGCTATCATAAACTTCAGGAGACAGTTACATTTTATTGTTTTATAAAGAGCGTTTGCATACGCACGTAGAGTGAGTTGTTGAGTTGTTAGTTGATAGTTTATGTGCGTACTCTGTTATGTTAGTTTTGTAGTGATTACGCTGCCTTGAGCCGTAATACTACCAGTCTGTAATGAACTGCTTTTTAATGTGAAAAGACTCTGTTTTCAACTTAATTCGTGTTTGAGGATCGTACCAGAGCTGTGTAGAGGGCCCCTGCTCAGCCGAGGTTCTGTGTATTAATGTATATATATTTCATTTCATTTCTTTAAAAGTCATTGTATCATAATCCATTACATGTTCATATTTCATAGTTGTTTCATTTCTGTTCATACATTTCTATAATTTCCATTGCATTCTTGTTTCTCATGTTTTTATGATTGTTAAATCACTGATCAGTTTTCTTGTGCAGGTTTTAGGTAGACAGCCCAGGGCATTTTCATAGTATTTTGGCTAATGATATGAGACTAACATTATTCTGCTGCTAGTTTCCTTTTCATAGCATTTGTTTAACTTCAGTCTTGCTTTGTACATTTTAGTTTTGTTTATCTGATTCAGTAGTTAAATTTAAATATATTAAGCTGCTCGTAGTGTCTTCAGTTGCCTCCGAAAGCCACAGCTGGACTGATGGTGAGGGACTGCATGATGAAATGTGTAGTTTAGTATTAGTTTCTTTTCTGCAAAATTAGATATATTAAGCTACTCATAGCGTCTTCAGTTACCTCCGAAAGCCACAGCTGGACTGATGGTGAGGGGCTGCATTATGAAATGTGTAGTTTAGTATTAGTTTCTTTTGTGCAAACTTAGATATATTAAATCATGTATGACATCTTCAGTTGCCTCCGAAAGCCACAGCTGGACTGATGGCGAGGGATTGAATCATGTGTGTATGGTTTAGTATTAGTTTACTTTCTGCAAATTAAATAATCAGTTACACAAGTTGTTTATGATTACTTCCGCAAGTCATAGCTGGTCTAATGATGAAGGGTCGGAAAATGAATTGATGTAATCTGATTTAGATTTATTTCATTGCAATTTTGAATTTCCATAAGCGTAGTTTCTTTTGTGTTCAGTTGGCAGCAAGAATAGTTTAGTTTTCATGTTCACTAGTTTCTTGTTTTGATTCATTAGATTAGCAGCACTTTTCATTTCAGCATTACACTTTTACTTTCTTTCAAGTCTTGTCATTGTAATTTCAATTTGCTTTTAAAGTTTCAAGATTGGTAAATCATTATAGGGGAAATCACTTCCTTGAACAAATATAACCAAGCTTGCTTTTCACTTTAGAATTTCCATTTCACTTT
>JAXQQM020058226.1:0-10268 GCA_034641835.2 Pinus albicaulis | reverse complement strand
GATTGCATAGTACAAGCCAGGTGGTTCAAAGTTAATTAAGAGCCATTCTTTAGTAGGGATTGTGTAGTAGAAGCAGGCTATCAGGTGGCAGAGATTGGAGCATGTGTTTTGCTAGATCTAGCTTGATTAGTGTGTAGCAATTCGAGATTGTACTGAGAGATTGTGAGGAGCTTTGTATGATGACTGTTACATGATCTCTATGACATATAATATAAAAATATTTGGGGGTTTTCAGCTTTAAGCTTTCCCATAAAATACTGTGTTCATTTGTGTGATTGTTTATGGTTTTAATGTGCGCATGCGATTGTTTTTATTTCCACAATTAATGATCAATGGTAGAAGAGATTATGTATTGTGCATGAAGTTAAAATAGTGTGTGATCAGGATAATCTCAGTGGATAACATATCATTTATTCAAATTTCTACATGGTATCGGAAGGCGATATTGATCATTGGAGCAATTGCAAAACATTGAAGCGGTTGAGTTTCAAGTGGTGGAATTCGAATTTGCGGTAGTGTTTTCTTGGTGTCGAAGTTGAGATGTCTTACAACGATTGTAATTGGAGTAGTCCCTTGAAAGGGGCAGCTCGAATATATTGCATGGAAGGACGAGGATGGAGAGACGATCTTTGGACAAACAATGGGTTGAAGGAGTTCATAGATGTGAAATTCCAAAACCTACTTCCTGTTATGTTGCCGTACTTGCGCATGGCAAAAGAAGACAGCAAAGTGTCGAAGGATTCTGTTGGAAGGTGTGAAGGATCACATAGTGTCCAGCCTTCATGGTAAGGCTTCTCCATTCTTGATATGGAAAGCTTTGACAGATTTATTTCAAAGCAAGAGCGACCAGAGGAAGTTGGTGCTCAAGGATAAACTCAGAAACATAAAAATGGAGAAAGGCGACGGTATGCCCAAGTACCTCACGAAGTTCATCCAATGCAAGGATGAGCTAGGAAGTGTGGGGGTTACTGTTGATGACGACGATTTGGTGAGCTTGGCTTCCTTGGGCTTCCGAAGAGTTGGCATTCCTGTCAGGACTCTGTCAATGGTCGGGAGAAATTGCCAGGATGGGAGCGACTTTGGTCAGATCTTGTGCAAGAGGAGATAAGGCGAAGTACTAGGGACGGATTTTCATCAAAGAACTCTGATGAAGAAAATTGCGCTTTGGCTGCCAAAGCAAAGAAGGGGAAGAGAAAGAAAGCTTCTCAATCCGGTGCGAAAGGCAAGAAGCAGGACATGTCCAAGGTGAAGTGTTTTCACTGTCACCAACACGGACATTACGCCACTAGTTATCCACCAAAGAAGAAAAATAAGCAGGCTGTTGGATCTGCAGCTGGAGAGGCCTTAGCCTCGCAGTTTGAGCTGGATTTTTCGCTGATCGCATGCTTGGTCTCAAGTGTGATGGGTTTAGTGTGGTTTCTTGACAGTGGTGCATCTTTTCACATGATACGAGATCGAGATTTGTTTACTGATATGGATGAGAAAGATCTTGGAGTGCACATCGAGATGGGCGATGATGGTAGATACAGTGCGACCGGTATCGGTACCATTTCCTTTAAGAGGGAGTCTGGTAAACCCTTCGTATTGAAGGAAGTGATGCATGTTCCAGGATTGAAGAAGAATCTTATCTCTGTGGCGATGTTAGAAGACAAGGGATATGATGTTGTATTTAGCGAGGGAAAGGCTTTCCTGCGCAGTAAGGCAACTGGTGAGACCCGGAGGATAGGGGTTCGAGTTAAGAACCTTTATCAATTGCAGGTAGATGGCTGCGCAGTAATGGCAGGCAAGGCAGAAGGAGTGGTGAGCCGGGATGATGGCGAGCTGTGGCACCGGAGATTGGGCCACCTTCACCATGGATCTTTGAAGATACTCTAGCAGATTTCTACTGGGCTTCCCAAAGGTACACTTGCGCAGTCAGATCAGTGCAAGGGATGTACTTTGGGAAAATTTATGAAAGCCACCTTTCACGAGAAGGATAGTCGCGCCACGACGATCCTTGAGAGAATTCACACAGACGTGTGTGGACCTTTCTTAGTAGCTTTGACAACAAAGCACAGGTACTATGTGATATTTGTTGATGTTTTTTCTCGTAAGTGCTGGATCTTCTTCATGCAGAAGAAGAGTGAGACATACTCAAAGTTCTGTGAGTTCAAGGCACTGGTTGAGAAAGAATCGGGGAAGCAGGTGAAGGATCTTAGGAGTGACAATGGCGGTGCATTCATCTCTGGCGAATTCAAGGACTTTGCGGTGAGAAGGATTTCAAGAGCTCATAGCACCTCATAGCACGACGAGAATGGGGTTGTGGAGCGGAAGAGCAGAACAATTGTTGGTGTTGCATGGGAAATGTTTCATGATCAGGGCCTTCCCATACACTTATGGGCAGAAGCATGCAACACTGCGGTTTATGTGCAAAACCATTGTCCTCATAGAGTACTTGGCATGAGTACACCCGAAGAGGCGTTTTCTGGTAAGAAGCCTGATATTTCTCATTTGAATATTTTTGGCTCACCTGTTTACATTCATGTGACGAAGGATGCCAAGAAGAGGCGTTTGGAGCATTTGCGAGAGGTTGGGATATTTGTGGGGTACAACGATACACCCCACAACTATCGTGTGTATTTACCTACGACAATCGCAAGGCTTGTTGTGCGACGGGATATCAAATTTCATGAGGATAAAGCCATGAAGTGTTCGCTTGAGAGGGAGCCACACTTGCATGTAGATGAGGAGCTATTAGTTCCTAAGGATGAGCCTCAGGATGTGGATCAACCATAAGAGGAGGTTCATGGAGTGGAAGAGACCACTCATGCAGCGCCAACCATCAGAGGGCGGAAGCGCACTACAGAAGCTGAGCGACTGGCTCAAGATGCAGAGAAGGTTGTAGGAGCACCTACATCACAGCGCAGACAGAGACAGTCACCTGACCGGTATACTGGATACATGGCTCTTATGAGAAAGTGTATCATGACAGAGCCATCCTCTTTCGAGGAAGCTGTGGAGGACCCCGCATGGGTAGATGCCATGGTGGAAGAGTATGATTCGATTGTCAGAAACAGTGCATGGGAGATTGTCCCGAGACCGGAAGGGAAATCAGTGGTGGGTTCGAGATGGATCTACAAAGTGAAGCAAGCGGCTGACGGGAGTGTGGAGAAGTACAAGGCAAGATTTGTTGCCCGAGGCTTCTCACAGATAGAGGGGATCGATTATGAGGAGACCTTTGCACCTGTCGCAAGGTATTCTTCCATATGGACGATTCTTTCTCTCTCAGCGTAGATGGGGTGGCACATTCATCAGATGGATGTGAAGACTGTGTTCCTCAACGGAGTCATTGAGGAGGAGGTGTACATAGAGCAGCCCGAAGGTTTCGATATCTTCAGCAGCGAGTCGCATGTGTGCAGGCTCAAGAGAGCGCTGTATGGGTTGAAACAAGCACCTCGTGCTTGGTACACACGGATAGACAGTTATTTCACCGGACTTGGATTCTCCAAGAGTGAGGCGGATCCTAACCTATACCAGATTGTGGTGGAGGGTAAGTTGCCGATCATTGTACTTTATGTAGATGATTTGATTTTGACAGGTGATGAGCTGTTGATACTCTCATGCAAGGAGGATCTTGCAAAAGAGTTTGAGATGAAGGACTTGGGCCTCCTTCATTATTTCATGGGATTGGAAATTTGGCAGCGCAGTGGTGGACTGTTTGTTTCTCAGGGTAAGTATGTCCGGGAGATACTGGAGAAGTTCAACATGCATGGCTGCAAGCCTGTTGATACTCCTCTTCCTGGTGGATGGAGGAAGGAGGATGCTACTTCGGCGGAGGTAGTGGATGCCACTGTTTATCGACAGTTGGTGGGGTCACTTATGTATCTGGTCAACACACGACCCGACATATGCTATGCTGTTAACCAACTTCCACAAGCTATGGTTAAGCCTACCAAGCTCTACTGGAAGGTAGGCAAGCATGTATTGAGATATCTCAGAGGCACATCGGGATATGGATCATGGTACAGACAGGAGGATGAGTTGAGGCGGCATGGCTTCACGGAATGGTATCATCATATCAGAGATTGTGTGCAGCGGAAGATCATGTTACTTTCATACATTCCCACGGAGGATCAGGATGCTGATATCTTGACGAAGGCGCTCACCAGGAGCAAATTCGAATACCACAGAGGCAGGATAGGGGTGGCAAATAATCCTTATCTTGTTGAGAGGGAGTGTTGAGATTGCAACAAGATGATGAGCTTAGTGGAAAGAAGTCGCCTTCACTAAGTGGGCCCGTAGGTTTTTTTTGGTGCAAGTCTATTTTTAGACATGTCGATCATATTCTATGAGTTGCAGGATGCTATTTGTGGATGGTTGGTCAAGTTGGAAAAATAGATGGACTTCTATTTTTAGACATATTGGGAAGAATCTATTTTTAGATTGCCAGTCTAAAAATAGATATGTCGAATATTATTAGCTCTTAATAATATTTGGACTATAAACATTATCTTATTCTCTTGGAGCACTTCGGTTAAGTGCACAGGTGTGGCACAGGAGGTGACAGAAGGAATTATGCTATTCTTGAGGGTTATGTGGAGCTATTGCATGAAGACTTCAGTTAGAACTCATGTGACAGAGTTTGGTGGAGTTGATTGAGGAAGTTAGTGGAGTTGTATTCAGTTTAACTAATCTAAACATAGTTGAGCTATTTGTATTCAGTTTAACTAATTGATACAATTAGTGAGAGGTGTGAATTAATTATTAATTAATTCACTAATTATAAACTCATTAATCAACTAAAGAATACATCAGTTAACTTCAGTGCATGGACAGTTTCAGTGGAGACCAGTGAAGAGATAGGTGAAAGAGCAGTGTGACTATCAGTTGTGACTATATTGTTGCATGATTTGCAACAACCAGTGATTGGAGATGCCAATGAGGATTGCACAGTACAAGCCAGGTGGTTCGAAGTTATTTATGAGCCATTCTTCAGCATTGATTGCGCAGTAGAGGCAGGCTATCAGGTGGCAGAGATTGGAGCATGTGATTTGCTAGATCTAGCTTGATTAGTGTGTAGCAATTGGAGATTGTACTAAGAGCTTGTGAGGAGATTTGTATGATGATTGTTACATGATCTCTATGACATATAATATACAGATAGTTGGGGGTTTTCATCTTTAAGCTTTCCCATAAAATACTGTGTTCATATGTGTGATTGTTTATGGTTTTAATGTGCGCATGCGATTGTTTTTATTTCCGCAATTAATGATCAATGGTAGAAGAGATTTTGTATTGTGCATGAAGTTAAAATAGTGTGTGATCAGGAGAATCTCGGTGGATAACATATCATTTATTCAAATTTCTACATCATGCAAAGTGCAGTCTTGGTTTGTTTCAAGGGGCAGGATTTGTTGTGAGATATTCTTGTCATGCAAGCATGTTTCGCACTAAGAGAAGTATGTATTCATGTATTCTGGATTAATTATGTTGTGTCATCAAGTGTCTAAGTGTGTGATCATAATCAATTCCTATCAATGTTCTCATCAGTCTCATTGATCACCAACTAAGCCAAATTCCAAAAAATTCCCTTAGTGCTCCGGCCCAATTCCCCTTGCCTCCAGAAACTACGCAGTTTTTTCCCTCAGTCTAGATTGCGTAGTTTTCCCCTCATTTTGGACTGTGTATATTTTCCCCTCAGTCTAGACTGTGAAGTTTCAACAATCAAGCCTGACCCCTGACTGCCTTAGTTGCGCAATTGTGTAGTCACTAAGCCTCTCCCTTGTCCTACCGCTCGATTCTAGCTCAATTAATGGATCATCATGCAGTTAGACCAGGGGTTTATCAGACTGATACCATCTTGTCAAGAGTGGATTTCAAGATGATAAAGGAAGAGATAGAGAAGGAGGAAATGGTAGAGGACACCTAAGGAGCTGAGGAGATAATATGATCATCAAACAAGAAGATGAAGGAACATTAGACTACAGCAGAAGATCAAAGATCAGAGCAGTAGGAATACTCCATCAAATTTACAACCTGTTGGAGGGTAGATATGAAGAACAAAGCATATCTCAGACAAAGGAAGAAGAACCAAGATGGAAAAATTATCACTACCATATCATTATGTCATTAGTTTCATGTGTCATCACAAACATTGAAAACAATTCCATGTGTTTTCTTAAGGTATTTTTCTCCCTTTGGAAAGATAAGCAAAATGTCGTCCTTTCACATGTTGGTTGTCTCATTATGTGTATGATATTTTTCTCGCTGTTCCAAGAGGTCACCTTTGTGCATATGAGTTTCTCTCACCTTGAAAGCAATTTTCACACTCATTTCCAAAGTTTTGAGAATTGTCGCACAAGTGTCGTCATGGTCGTCATAAAGTGTATCTTTGGTGTTGCACTTGTCGTAACTGGTTGTAAAGCTATGACACAGAGGGGAATACTTTGTTTGTATGTCACGGATGATATATGTTGTTTAAGTCATCAAAACATGCTAAGTCTGTGATCACAGTCAAAGTTCATCATTGTTCACACTGATCTCGCCTATCCCACACTTCGTCGTTTCTCGGAAAACTTCTTGACCAAGCAACTTAGGTTCACCTAGCCTTAGTCTCAGTCCTTAAGTTGTGACCTTGCTGCTTGGAATTGGGTAGTGTGAAGTACCTGCCTCCCAGGACAGTTGCATTGCACAGTTACTGTGACCAAGCCTCGACCCTGACCTCTGTAATTGCGCAATCATGGAATCCAACCCGGATTGAACTACGCACTTCACAACCTCAAGCCTCAAGCTCATCTCATGAGTATTTTAATTGCACATTCACACAGTCACCCAACCCTAATTTACTCCTAGAACTGTGCAGTAATCTCTCCCAGTACCCATCCCTATATATTGTCCCACTGGCTCTGGAAACCGTGCAGTTATGACCCTCAACCCAGCTTGAACTGCGGACCTACACAGTCACTGAGCCTCCCTTCCTAGCTTGTCACTTGTTCCAGGCTCAGTTTATGGATAAAAATGCATCATCGTAGGATAAATGTTTTCGGATTGATGTCGTCTCGTCATAATTGAATTGTAGGAACATGTACTCTATCATGTCATGGTAGGACGATGAAGGATATGAAAGAGGAAAACATGTCGAGATACACCTTTATAGTTGAGCATGCAAGTTGATTGATCAAGAGAAATAAAATGGACACCAGTCTACGATCTCCACCCAAGACATGAGATCAATGAAGATCCCCTATCACCAAACCATGTGGAGGTGAAAATAAGACACTCAAGACACAGCAGCAACAGTGGCTTGACATTGCCACATCATTAAGCAGTTCACATCAGCAGTGTCATGTCATGTCATGTTATGAGTTTTCATATCCCACATCATTATTTTGGACCATATAATTTGTCATTTGAAATGTATTGTAAAGTGGAAGTCCAATGGACACATACAAAATATGAAGAGTCATGTAATTCAAACAGCCATGAGGGCAGTCAAAGAGCCACAAGGAAGGTGAAGTGTCACCTCTTGGTTATATATACAACCTCATTGGATGAACAAGGGACTTTTTCACCTTGGCTCCACCAGCAAATCATTAGAGAGATAAGCTAGTTCTTTTATGGAACAAGGAGTATCTCCAATTCTCCACCATTGGACCTAGTGATGTTCATTGTATACATGTGTCTTGGAAATTTTACTTAATAAAAAAAGCCTTCGAGACTAGCATGTTATTCATGCATGAATTATGAATGTTTGTAAGACTATTTTGCGGATGTTTGTATTTCATGTTTTCTTTCACATGTGCAAATGTATGTATTCCATGACCATTCCAAGCATATTGAAATCTAGTACCACCATCTCAGAGATTGTGTTCAGAGGCGCATTATGTTGTTGTAGTACATTCCCACAGAGGATCAGGATGCAGATATCTTGACAAAGGCGCTTGCTAAGAGAAAATTAGAATACCATAGAGGTAGGATCGAGGTAGCAGATAATCTATTTCTTGTTGAGGGGGAATGTTGAAATTCAACAAGAAACTGCACCACATACTAGTGTGGGATTCCATGTCACACGAGTGAGGAATTCAGTGACATCTCAATGCAAATGTGGGCATCCAATTTTTAAATAAATTGGAAAATAAATTGTAATCTTGTCTCATAACAACTTGTAATAGTTAACTAAGTGTGATAGAATTAGTTAGCTCAATAATTTCGAGTTAAGGGTCAAAGGATAGGCATGTAAAGTGATTCTATTATTTACGAGGGTCCAGTTGCAATTGTACCACTAGTGTGGTGTGAGTGCAATCGATTAACTCAAATTAATTTTGACTTAAATCGAGTTTAACTAGTTCTAATTGATTGATGAGATAGTGGAAGATCAAGTGAATTAAAATAGATTTAATTCACAAGTATTGATCTACCAAGTAAGCGTGATTCACTATTAATAGTTTCATGCATGTTAATTAAAATTGATGACCCAATTGAGACAAGGTTAAGAAGCCAAATAAACTATCGAGTTGTATTAACGAAGCGGCTAGGTGCGATTATAAAGCCAAGAGGAATCCATGATAGATTGCACGAGTCAAAGGAAGGTTGGAATTCTATTTAATAGGAATTAGTTTGCCTGGGGATTGCATGAGCAAGGCGAGGGTTGAAGGTGGGCCAGAAATTGGCTATGTATTGGTCCAATTCTGCCTAGACGAGTGTGAGACAATTGGTAGAGTGTATGAGGTTGTGGTGAGCACACATGCATTGTATTGTTTCATGATTCCTTGTTTGATTATACAATAAATATGGAGGGGTTTTGAGCGAGTTGCTTTCCTAGGAAAATCTTGTGTTGTGTGATTGATTTACTTCTCTCTTACTTGCATGTGATTAAGCGATCGTGATTTATATTCCACAAATAATGTAGAAGGATTCAATATCCTGTTTTAGTACATTCCATGATCGGATTGAATCCATTAGTGTAATTTCTACATGGTATCAGAGCGCCAGGAATCACAATAGTGGAGAAGAAATTGAGTTTGTGTTTAACAGTATTCAAATTTGCAGACACTTTCTTTGGAGCTAGAAGCAGATCAAGATTTCTTTTAATGGCTTGAGACTTGAATATGCACTCGAGGGAATTTTGAATTATATTTCATGGAAGGATAAGATGGAGGCAGTGTTGGAGGATAATGGGTTGAATGAATTCATAGATAATGATATTGCCAAGCCCGCAGCAACAGATGCCCAACTTCTTGATGCATGGCAGAGGAAGGTATCAAAGGCGAGGAGGATCTTATTAGAGGGAGTTTGAGATCATATTGTCTTGAGTCTCCATGGAAAGGAAACTCCATACGCTATGTGGAAAGCCTTGACATATCTATTTCAAAGCAGCAGTGACCACAAAAAATTGGCACTCAAGGACAAGCTCAGGAAAATCAAAATGGAGAAGGGCGACATAATCCAGAAATACTTGACCAAGTTCACTTAATGTCAAGATGAGCTTGGAAGTGTTGGGATTACAGTAATTGATGATGACTCAGTGAGCCTAGCACTTCTAGGCCTTCCCAAGAGCTGGCATAGTTACCAGGACTCTGTGAATGGGAGGGAGAAGTTACCAGATTGGGAGCGACTATGGTCATATTTGGTAGAAGAAGAGTTTCGGCGAATTACCATGGATGGATCCTCATCCAAAACTGGTGATGAGTAAAATTGTGCCTTGGTTGGTAATGGAAATAAGGGGAAGGGGAAGAATTCCCATTCCAAATCTAAGACCGGAAAAGAAGGAAAGAAGCGTGACATGTCAAAGGTAAAATGTTTTCACTATCATGATCATGGACACTATGCCACAAACTGTCCACAAAAGAAGAAGAAAAACAAGAAGGCTCCGGGAGCTGCAATGGGTGAAGCTTTGGCCTCACAGTTTGAGTTGGACTTCTCTTTCATCGCATGCATGGCATCAACTGTGATGGGATATATGTGGTACTTGGATAGTGGATCGCCTTTCCACATGACGGGAAATAAATAACTCTTTAGTAGCTTGGAGGAGAATGATCTTCAGATGCACATGGAGATGGGTGATGGCAGGAGGTATAGCATTGCCAATATTGGTACAGTTACTTTCCAGAGACAGTCAGGTAAACCTTTCATATTAAAAGATGTCATGCATGTACTAGGCTTGAAAAAGAGTTTAGTTTCAGTTGCTATGTTGGAGGATCTTGGATATGATGTGGTTTTCAGTGAAGGAAATGTGTTCCTTCATCACAAATCCACAAGATAGGTAATGAATATTGGGGTTCGTGTGAAGA
>JAXQQM020081570.1:0-18714 GCA_034641835.2 Pinus albicaulis | reverse complement strand
ATATGCTTACTTGAAAACCCTGACTTTCATTGTGTTGGAAATTAATTCCAACTATTGATATCAATCAACAGTGATTGCATAATGACTTGAGTGCGGCACATTGAAGCCTTAGCAAATGCGGTTGTCGTTTTCTTGAAGCAATTGCAAAAGGATTGGAAAGCCCGCACAAGTGAAGTGCAGAGCAGATAAGAGTCAGCCCCTTTGATATTTATCTAAGGCGGTTGTCGTTTTCTTAAAAAGTAGAGTAAATTCTCAGACTCAAAGTCTCGCCAGCAGCGCAGAGCTTTGTTTACAAGTTGAAACAGGCTTTAAAGCCTCACCAACAAAATCGGTGGAGTTAATAACTAAGGCAGCATAAGTTCGCTGCATCACAAGGCAGCGATGCGATGCGATGATAGTTCTAAGACTATCGCATCGCATAATTTCCAAAAGAACTTAAAGAGTGCATACCAAAGAGTTTTTAGCGATGCGATGAGGTCCCACCTCAATCGCAATCGCGGCATCGCAAATATCACTTGCATGCCTGATGCACTATTGCTGATCTCCGATGCGATGTGGACCCCGCTCCAATCGCAATCGCAAGTTTCAGATTTAAAGTGTCTTGTTGATATGGCTTGAATGACTCTGATGTTCCGATGCGATATTGAGCCCCATCCAATCGCAATCGCGTAATCGCAATCACATAGCACAAAGGTGTTAACCTTTTGTCTGCTAAAATGTCGATCGCCGATTGAGTTCCGGATGCGATAAATGTTTTCAATGGATTTCATATATTTTGAGATCCGGTTTTATGGGTCGGTTTAATTGTTTTTATTAACCGCGTCTTATAAAAGGAAATGAATCCGAAGTCTAATGTAATGAAAAAAATTATTTGCTGTGAACGGGTTCTTTATGTATTAAGACATTGTTTGAGAAACAGAGAATTGTTGTAGCCCGCAGGCTGACTACACAACAAGTTTGTAAGCAGTGTATGTGCATATAGAGGACAGAGAAGTTTTGTGTGAGCACTGTTTTTACAGTCCACTGTAATACTTTGTGAATCCTTCTCAAGGAGAAAGAATCAGATTGCTGATTTTGTATTTCTTCTATTCTTTTATGAATTAAGAAAATTGTCCTAAACTGTTTCTGTTCATTTTGCAAATTAAGTTTTAAAACTCTGTGTTGTAGAGGGAATCTTCATTCTCTCTTGTTGTTTTGAAGCTATCAAAAATTTCTACGTGAGTGTTCCCTGAGCCGCCGCGTTGAAGGTGCAAAGCGTTCCTCCAGTTGTGGGCAGGACGCTTATGAGTACCATGATCTCCTTCACCCACTTTGTCCTCAGCCCGCTGGACGTCCATAACAGCTGCTACCAGTGGGAGAAGAAACTCATCCTCGCCGTTGCCATGGCCAGTACTGTTAATGGCAATACAGGAAGTAGATGTGAATAAGGCTCCGGAACGATTACGGATCCTCATCTGCGCATGTATTTAATCTTCTCCGCTTTCCCCAAATGAGGTCACCGGATCATATACTGATATTCCCCGCCCCACTGAGGCCTCGCAGACCCCCAAAGCGCTTGCTCTTTCACTGTCGGATGCCTCAATAACGACACTGAACAAAGTAATCCCTCACATGTGGGCAGGACACCGCCGATCGCCGGTTATTCCCTGGAGCACACCGGAGGTTGGTTGCTGCCTGTCAGAGTCATCTTTTATAAAACCTATCTGGAAATGCCGTTTGCCGTGTTCAATATATCGTTCACCACGCATCATGACTTTCTGGCTTTCAATATCGAGATTAGCGATGTAAGCAAAGTGACCCTCCTAAAGATTAAAGAAATCCATGTAGCTTAATGGTGGAGTAGTGGAGTAATATCATTATTGAGGATAAGTTTTACGTTCAATCTATACTCCAAAAATAGAGACCCTTACCAAGAAAGGCATGAATTTTAGTTCTACAGTAGTTGGCTCCAAATATAGAATGTTTCGATCAAGAGGGATTTGAACCTTCATGGTAGAGTGGTCACTAATTAGGACAAGCTTTATGTACAATTCTTATTAGCATCACAAAAGTTTAGAAAGAAAATGTCAATTTACGCCAGATTCAATTCTATTAGCATCATTCAACTCTAAACATAAAGTTTTGTATAGTTCTTATTGGGATTTGAAGCTAAAAAAATTGCCATAATGGTATAGGTTTCGAGTTCATCTACACTCCATTTAACTCTAAACATAAAGTTCCTTGGAATACTTAGGATAAGTTGCAGAAAAAGCCATGATAAGGTTCAATTTACATTCAAATTCAACGTCAACTCTTATGAGCACTATCAGAGTAAAATGGAGCCATGAAATAAATAAAAATGAGCTAGATTAAAGATAAGATAGGTTAGTATAAATAATACATGATGTTTATGTTTAAGTGAGAATAAGTTTTTAGATAAATGAAAAGTGAGAAGTTAAGAGAATAATGTGTGATATGAGAATGAGATTAAAGAGTGTTATAATAGATGTTAAATTGTGAAAATGGTTCTGTTGTAAGGAGAAAATATTTTTTAAATATGTAAAAAAAAACATAAATGTAAATGAAGACAATTTTTCATAGAACATATATGGAAGAGAGAATTTTGATAAATGAAATATTTTTTTTAAGTAAAAGCATGGAAGCTTACATTGGCATAGCAGAGACAATGAAGAAAATGATAGGGCGTTCTATGAAGGCAATTAGTGGTGTAAAGGTTATCAGTTCAAAATTCTATGGTGGTAGGTGTGTTTTATTAAGGCAGTTAGTGGTGTAAAGGTTATTGCTTCAAAATTCTATGGGAAAAAATCCAACTATGCCAATGGTAGGTGTGGCCCACGCCTGATTCCCTAGTGATTTTGACAGCTTAGATGTCCTTTGGTCGTGATTACTCAGGCCAAAAGTTAGGGGTGTCAGTTATTTTAGGACTCACATTAATTAACCAAAAAAATTACATGTCATATTTTAAAAGAAAAATTTCAAAATATATATAAAATATAAGATGGTGTAAAATATAAATTAAATTATTAAAAAATCAAATAAGATATTTAAAATTGATTGATAAAATATATTGTTACATTATATTATTAAAATTTTGAAATTAATGGAGAATATGTATTATTGGAGTGATGTTGCTTCATAGTTATAATGTGTGTCTTACATTAACGTCAGTTCTTATTATCTAAATGTCAGTTCCAATCACTTTATTCTAATGTCAACTCATATATTTGAGATTCTAATGATTAATTAATGGAAACTTGCAATCTCCAAATCAGCTTGCTCACCTGAAAGCTGCTAATTTTCAATATATAAGTTTCATCTTGCATGTTTTAACAAGGTATGAGAGATGGTGTGCTAAGTGGCATGTGAGCGTGAGTCGCTGAATTGAGGGCCTTATTGAATTAAGGGCCTTACTGGCTGGAATACCTTGGTGGCTGGAAAGAATAAATTTTATTTTATTTATTTATTTATTATTATTATCATTATTTTTTTTGATGAGGTGCACATTGGAGCAACGCAGGATTGTGGTAGACAGCTGACACTTTCTTAGGGGTCAGCATGGGTCTCACGAGTCTTTCACGTGCTGATCGCTCATTCCTTATACCAATTTTCATAAGCGCGCCCAGGGAGCACGAACTCGACATTCAAATTGAGCACTGAAGTAGTGGTGATTTGGTGCCTAGTGAGCTAGTGAAGTGGTGTGTTGGCGCGCCACGTAGGGGTTGGCAGATCGCCATCTGTGTGATTGATTGGTGGACAGTGTTGCAAATCAAAGGCAGATGAGGCAGATCTAATTTGATTTGAGATCGGGCAGCGTGGCTGTTAAACTAAATTGTGTGTTGCATAGATAGTTGTCTACATCAATCGTTGAAAGAGGTGGTTCATTCCTCCATCTAAATTCCATGAGGCATAGAAGGGTGATGATGCGTAGTGGTGAACCTACCTGAACATCACTCGATCGATGGATCAATTTCCAAATCTGAGGCAGTGGATCGCTTGGTGCATGAGAGTGATTTCCTTTTGCTTTAGCGTAGTAAAATTTGTGTCCGATTGCATTTCCGTGGACGCAATGGTAGTGAGTGGATACAAAACTAAAATTTAACTATATGGATGTAGACTCCAGCGTGAATCGTGGTGTTGTTATGCAAGATTCCTTCTAAAAGGCTCTCGCGCGCCCAACATATCATTAATCATTCTTACGCATTGGATTTGGCCACAGCCATGGGAGAAAGCTTTACATGAAATCCAAGAAGGGATGGAAGCTTTGCATGGAAGTGGTATGTTGTAGATTCAAAGGGAGTAGTGGAGGAAGCCATAGTCTTCCCAAAATTTAATGTTTTTATTTAAATTTACAACACAAATTTGAAAATTGATTTTGTATGAAATTACAACGCAATATGGATTTGTTTTTAAATTCATATAAAATCCATTGATGTCTGCCGTTGTGTTGTGTTGAGATCGCCCTATTGTAGGGAATCACTGGTGTTGTATTGAGAATGCTGTGTTGTAGAGAATCATTGGTGTGTTTTGTTAGAAAAATTTGAAGATAAAGGAGGATAATGCTTTTCTCTCAACACATGGAGTTCACATAGAGTTGTGAAAATGACTTTAACCAAGAGAGCACATTTACTGAAGTTTACACAGAGTTGCGAAATTCACTTAATCCATACCATACAGTTGTGGAAATCAAATCATATGAATCCTCTTTTCAATACAGAGTGGCGGAGATTAAAATCGCAACTATAGAGAGGAGAAAATATAATCAACTAATTTTACTCACTGTGAAACAGAGTAAAACAGAGTGTTGCTTAAAACGCATACGTGAAAATTCCAGAACTATATCGCAACTAACCAAAATTTATATTAAAACTTCAACACATGAAATACATTAACATATGGAGGTTGCGGCTCCTTCACAAGTAAAACAAGATTTCTTACTTGGATTTACATTCACCAGTGTTGCGGAGTAACACTTTACTATTTTCGCGCACCCACCAAAATTCGCTCTAGATTTTCTCCATTTGTCTTTCCAGACTTACCTCCACCACATTACACAACACTCTCTTTTCTCACTCTAACATATAAATCAAAACAACATATATATCTAAGATATTTAATTCATGACAGACATAATTTAATACATAGTATGGGCAGACATCATTTTCTGAACATTAAATAAGTTGCTTGAACTAAACAAAATAGATAGTATGGGAGGACATCATTTTCTGAACATTACATAAGTTGTGTGAACTAAACAAAACTTGCAGATTAAATGTTTGCCCATGCAAATTTAATAACCATGCATTAAATTATTTTTACTTTGATTATTCAACTCTGTTGCAGAATGGGTTATGTACTCTGCTCAGACCTTGTCCTTCTCTACAAACGCAATCAACAACCTGCAAAACATTTACTGAGATATGTCTGCTTCCAGTTCATTTACTGTGGTGGTTGAGATTAATTTTCCAACACTCCCCCTTAGTCACAACTACCGCCATTGATTATTCCCAGACAATCTCTGAGATAAACAAAATTTTTATGTGCCAATGGCTTTGTGAAGATATCTGCAAATTGTTCATTTGACTTGCAATGTTGCAACACAATCTCACTGTTATTAACCAATTCTCTTATGAAATGATATTTAGCATCAATATGCTTTGTCATTTTGTGAAAGACATAATTCTTTGATATTGCTATTGTTGAATTGTTATCACACAAAATAGTGGTTGCTCCATATTGTTCATGACATAAATCCCGCAACATCCTTCTCATCCAAACTGCTTGACACGCTGCTACTATTGTGGAAACATACTCAGCTTATACTGTTAACAATGATACTATCAACTGCTTCTTGGAAGCCCATGAAATGGTTCCCAGACCCAAATGAAAAACATATCCTGACGTGCTCTTTCTGTCATCAACACTTCCTGCCCAATCACTGTTAGTGTAACCATCTAGCCTAAAAACATTAGTTGCGGAGTACAAAACGCCATAGTCCTTTGTCCCATTGACATACTTTAAAATTATTTTCGCTACTTGCCAATGTGTCTCCTTGGGTGTCTCCATAAATCTTGACACCAAACTCACTGCATACATTATATCAGGCCTAGTTGCGATCAAATACATTAGGCTACACACCATGTTCTTGTATAATATCGGATTGACATTGCTACTGCAATATTCCTTGCTCAACTTCAACCCCATGACAGTTGGAGTTGGTGATGACTTCTTGTTCTACTTATTAAACCTCTCCAAAATTTCTACTACATACTTTTCTTGAGAAATAAAAATTCCATTTTCTGTTTGCTTTACTTCTATGCCCAAAAAATATCTTAAAAACCCCAAGTCATTCATTTCAAACTCATTTTTCATGACTGCTTTGAAATCAGCGATGAGAAAATCATCACTGCCTGTAAAAATCAAATCATCTACAAAGAAAACGACAATAATAATCTCACCGTCACTTTGTTTGATGTAGAGAGTAGGTTCACTGTCACATTTGAAGAACCCATTTTCTAGCAAGTAAGCATCTATCATGTTGTACCATGCACGCGGTGCTTGTTTCAGCCCATAAAGAGCTTTCCACAACCTACACACCTTGAGTTCTTGGCCTTCTATTTCATAGCTAGGAGGTTGTGCAACATACACCTCCTCTTTCAGCACTCCATTCAAGAACGTTGAATTTACATCCATCTGATAGAATTTCCATTTCTGTTGCACTGCAATTGACAAAAATGTATGCACTGTCTCCATCCTCGCGACTGGCGCAAATGTTTCTGCATAGTCTCTTCCATGATGTTGCTTGTAGCCCTTCACAACAAGTCTTTCTTTGTGCCTTTCAATATTTCATTCAGCATTTCTCTTGGTCTTATAGACCCATTTTACTCTAATAAATTATTTTCCTTGCAGAAGGTCCACTAACTCCCATGTGTCATTCTTTTCTGTTGATCCTATCTCTTCATTCATTGTCGCAACCCATTTGTCTTCCTTGACTGCATCTTCAAAATTGATTGGGTCATCTATATGACAAAATAATGCAAACAATGAATTTAGACCAGCACTGCTATCAACTTCATCTTGCTGATATATTTCACTTATATATATGAATTTTGGTCTTCTTGGTGTGCTTGGAGTTCCACTTGAACTCGAGGGAGTTTCTAATCCTTGTGGTGTGCTTGAAGAAGCACTTCCTTGATTTTTCAAGGCTGTTATGTTTCCAGCTTGTGGTGAGCTCTGTTGTGCTTATGAAGGTGGAGGAGGAACCACCGTGGAGGAATTATTTGTTGTTGTGCATTCCTCTTTCTCTTCGTGAGATACACATGACATCACATTCACCGTTTTCCCTAAGCTTCCATCCCAAGCTTCTTCTTCAATGAATTGCACATCTCTGCTGATTATAACTTTCTTGGTGGATGGATTATAGAGTTTATATGCCTTGGAATCATCACTGTATCCAACAAAGATACATTTCTCCCCCTTTCTCCACCTCTGTCAGTTCTTAGCACTTTGATGTAGTGTCCACTCTTCTTCTCAACAAGAGCTTTGAAGTGGTAGAACTTTTCAAACACTCCACTCTTCTGTTTCAAAAAATACACCCATGTATTTCTGGTGTAATAATCTATGAATGTCAAAACATAATGGCTGCCAGCTAAAGATGGCGTTTGCATTGGTCCACACAAATATGAGTGGACAATCTATAAGGGTGCCTTTGACCTTATACTCTTCCCTGCTGGGAATGCTTCTCTATGTTGTTTTCCCAAGATGCATCCTTCACATAGGTTGTCTGGTTTTTCTATGAGTGGTAATACCTTTACCATGCCTTTTCTATTCAAGAAGTTCAAACCTCCAAAATTGAGATTTCCAAATCTCAAATGCCATAACCAGTTTTCGTCTTTCACTTCTTCTTGAAAGACCTCTTGTGTGACTACTGCTACCACACCTCCTTCCTTCCAGTATGTTTTGAGCTTGAGATAAAACATCCTATTCTTTGTCATGTGCACTTCTGCAATGACCCTTTTACTTGGAGGTATGTCCATGATAGTACACACATCATTATTAAAAAACACATTGTATCCCTTGTTCACGGACTGTCCAATGCTTAGAAGGTTACATTTCAGGCCAAGTAAATAATATACATCTGGCACAAATTTCTTTTCTCCCTTCCTTGTCAATATTGACACTCTTCATTTTCCCGTGACAGAGACTTTGCTATCAGTCCCTGTTGTCACTTCAGACTTCACATTCTCATCAAGATTGGAAAACATTGCTATGTTTCTAGTCATATGGTCACTACAACCTGAGTCTAAAAACCATACATTATCTTGTTTTCCTTGTGCTACATTGCATGTTAGAAGCACATTACTTTGGTTCTTATCTTCTTTTGCAAAATTTTCATTTTTCCTATTATTCATGTCATTTTGTTTCTTTCTACATTCATTGGCATAATTCCCATACTTTTTACAATAATGACATTGGACTTGGGCTTTGTCATACCTTTGTTCATGTGCTTGACTCTGGCTTGAGAATTCGCTTTGATTTTGATTGATGCCCCTTCCACTTGTGCTTACAGGGCTGCTTCTTCCACCTCTATATGGGCTTCTTCCTCTTCCTTGGTAGTTTGATCTTCCTCGACCTCTACCTCAACCAAAAGACATCTGTGTCTTGAATGCATGCTCCAATGAGGAGTCCACTGTTCTGTTCAGTCTATGTTCATGAGAAATCAGGGATGAACAAAGATCATCCACTAAGAATCGTGAGAGATCCTTTGTCTCTTCTATTGCCACTACTATGGCATCAAATCTTGAGGGGAGACTTCTTAATATTTTCTCCACTATTTTTCTTTCCTCAAGTGTCTCTCCATGAGACCTTATCTGGGTAACCAACCCAATCACATGGGTGAAGAATGAGTCTACGTTATCAAACTCTTTCATACAGAGAGTTCAAAGTTTCTCCTCAATATTTGTAGCTTTTCTATCTTCACCTTTTCCATGCCTTGGTAGGTTGTATTGAGAATATCCCACACCTCCTTAGACCTTGTTGCTGCTGCAATCCTTGGGAATATACTCTCATGCACTGCTTGAAAGAGATAGAAGAGGGATTTTTTGTCCTTCATCTTGTTATCTCTCAACACATCTCTTTCTGTTGTTGTCAAAACAGCCAATGCTGCTGCATCTGCTGGTACTTGGAAACCTTGTTCCACCAGCTCCCATATATTATGTGAAGCAAGCAAAGCTCTCATTGTAATGGCCCAATAATCATAATTTTTTCCATTAAGCTGTGGTATTTGTGGATTAGTCAAGCTTGTGCTCGTTGCTACCATTTTTACAGTGTAAACAACTTTCTCACTGCTCGAGAATAAGTTCCACAAAAATTTTCATAACTCCTTTTAACTCCTCAGTATAAACACTATCTTTTACTGATATTTTTAAACCCGCTCTGATACCATGTTAGAAAAATTTGAAGACAAAAGAGAATAATGCTTGACAGCACATTTATTGAATTTTACACAGAGTTGCGGAATTCACTTAATCCATACCATACAGTTGCGGAAATCAAATCATATGAATCATCTTTTCAATATAGAGTGGCAGAGATTAAAATCGCAAGTATAGAGAGGAGAAAATATAATCAACTAATTTTACTCACAGTGAAACAGAGTAAAATAGAGTGTTGCCTAAAACACATACGTGAAAATTCTAGAACTATATAGCAACTAACAAAACTTTATATTAAAACTTCAACACATGAAAAACATTAACATATGGAGGTTCCGGCTCCTTCACAAGTAAAACAATATTTCTTACTTGGATTTACATTCACCAGGGTTGAGGAGTAACACACAGTAAAACTGTTTTCACCCACCCACCAAAATTCGCTCCACGATTTTCTCCACTTGTCTTTCCAGACTTACCTCCGCCACATTACACAACACTCTCTTTTCTCACTCTAACATGTAAATCAAAACAACATATATATCTAAGACATTTAATTCCTGACAGACATAATTTAATACATAGTATGAGAAAACATCATTTTCTGAACATTACATAAGTTGCGTGAACTAAAAAAAACTTGCAGATTAAATGTTTTCCCATACACATTTAATAATCATGCATTAAATTCTTTTTTACTTTGATTATTTAACTCTGTTGCGAAATGGTTTATGTACTCTACTCAGACCTTGTCCTTCTCTGCAAAGTAATCTGCAACCTGCAAAACATTTATTGAGGTATGGTTGCTTCCAGTTCATTTACTGTGGTGGTTGAGATTAATTTTCCAACACGTTTTCCTCTTTCGAAAACCTGCAAGTTGAACAGTAGAGTCAATATCGCTCCTCTGGAACTGGAGATAGATCCATTGGGGATATATCTGGTGATTGAATTTGTTCCTTGATTGTTGGAGATTAAGGATCTTCGTGATTAAATTCATTGCAAAAGTGTATTTGAATTAGAGAAATAAGCTCTATGGGTCAAATTACACCAATTGGAAGTTTAAATTACACACCCTATTTGAGGGTTCAAGTGCATGGGAAATTGCAAACGACGATGAAGCAAAGCCAACCATAGTTGGAGGTGGAACAACTGCAGCAATACAAGATTGGGAGAAGATGGAGAAAAAACAAAGGATGTTGTTGAAGATGTCATTGAAGGACTCCATCATCCCTCATATCAGACAATGTAAATATGCCAATGATATATGGCAGACTCTCAAGGAACTGTATGAGACAAATAACTGAAATTCGATTATTTTTCCTGAAGAGTAAGATACTCTCCATTGGAATAGAGGAAAGCGAATTAGTTGTTGCATACATCTCTTGAATCAAAGACCTGAGAGATAAACTCGGTGATATAGGGGAGAAAGTGTCGAACAATGATATTGTCACAATTACCTTGAATGGTACGATTGATGATTATCATATGTTTATTACAGGGCTGACAATGAGGGAGAAAGCTCCTATATTCGAAGAATTGATAGGTATCTTGATGCAGGAAGAAGAGAGGTGGATGAATTTGAAGCCTCAGAGTGCAGATATTGCATTGATGGCGAAGATAAAGCCTTTTAGAGGAAATTTAGGAGCAGGACAGAAAAGCAGTGGTACAAATCAGAAAATACCATTACAAGGTATGTCTCTGATAAAAAATGATTTAGGAATCAAGTGTTTTTACTGTGGTAAGTCTGGTCACATTGCTAGGAATTTTCATAAGAAGAAGCTTGATAAAACTCGGCACAAACAAAAGAAACATGTAGGGAACTTTGTTGATGAAGATCAGAATCAATACCTCAAACTATTTATGTCTGATTATGTTCTTTATGCTGAGAATGATGAAGCGGAAACTTGGTTTGTGGATTCTAGAGCTTCCACTCACATGTCATGTAATAAACATTGGTTTGAAAATTTTAAAGAGACAAACAATGGTGCTAATATCTACCTTGGTGATGAAAAAGGATACCAGATGAAAAGGTATGAAAATATTCCTATGATATTGCCTAATGGTAATATCATGCGCATTCAAAATGTGATGTATGTACAAGGAATTAAAAAGAATATGATATTTGTCTTTATGCTTACAGATCGGAATCTAAAGATAGAGTTTTTTAAAATCTTACTGTGTTATTAAAGATTTGATGGATCATTTGAAGCCAATTGCATCAGGGATATGAGTGAGAGGCCTATACAAGTTGAATTTTACAAGCACACCATATCAAGCGTTAACTTCAAAATCTATGACAACAGAGAATTTGGGCATCTAATATTTAGACATATCAATCTTCGTGATTTATTGTTACTTCAAAAAAAAAAAAAGTAGGGTCAATGGTCTCCATGTTTTAAAAACTGCACATATTGAATGTGAAGGATGTGCACTTGGGAAGATGCACAAGGATGACTTTCCCTCAAGCTTAGATAGAAGGAAGAGAGATATACTAGGACTCATGCACACTGATATATGTGGGCTGATGCAGACCAGGTCATTAGGAAGTTCTTATTATTTTTTATTGTTTGTTGATAACTGCACAAGATATACCTAGGTATACTTTCTCAAAAATAAAAGTCATACTTTTGAATATTTTAAAGAATTCAGAAGCATGGTTGAAAAACAGACAGGGAAAGACATCAAGATTCTCTGCTCAAATCAAGGGGGAGAATACAAGCTTAGGAACATCATCAAATATTGAAAGGACCATGGAATAGTTCAATAGTTTATAGTACCCCACACTCCACAAACGAACGGGGTTATAGAGAGAAAGAACATAACATTGGTGGAGTGTGCACACAACATTATTATTGGGGCCCTTGTTTTAAAAATAAAATGGTTTTGATTCGCGGGTAACAGGTGGCAGAGCACAACCACGGTAGACAGAGAGTTGTCACGGTTGCGAAGAGCTAAAGAGAAGGTGATGCGGCTATTGCGGAAGCTAGCACAGATGGCAGAAGGGAGTGACAAGAACAAACAACGGAACTCCCAGTGGTCAGGGAGATGCAGCAAACAGCAGAACGGAAAATAAGGGAAAACTGTCAGTTGCGTTGGCAAAAAAACAAATAGGTAGTCGGCCATCGGAGACAAGAGGTTGGTGTAGTGGAGAGCAGAGGAAGAGAGTCATAGGAGAGCTCTATTTTCTCTGGTCATTCTGATTATTCCGTCCACTCTGTTCTTTCTGTCTGTTCTATGTGATGATATTGTAATCGGTCTTGCCAAGGTCGCTCTGAGGAGAATTGTAACTGTCCACTATTGTTAATGTAATATATTATGATTTGGGTTTGATGGTCTGAATTCTATAATGTATATCTGTTTAAGATGAATGTATCGGTTGCTTTTAAAAATTGTTTTTCCATCCTGAATGTGTTTATGAGTAGCATCTTGTACAAAGTAGTTAAACTGGTTCGAGGTACGTAGTTTTGTCTATTTCATTATGTAGTTCTCACTAGAAATATCTGATATGTTCCTAACTTACTAAGGTCACGACACACCTCGGGTGAGACTCTTTACTCTTCGGAGTAGTGTGAAAATGTCGGTGTTGTGCTAGACTACTGTGGAAACCTTGTTGGCCTCCATCCTGAACCTGAGTCTTGCTCAGAGACCTTCTTTCTCACCAACAAATGGTTATGTTGCCGGGATCTCCAAATTTCATTTAGGAGCTAGATCATGGTATCAAGGATCTTTTAAAGGTAAATACGAAGTTGTTGGGATAACCACGTAGATCAGTTCATAGCACAACAAGCTAAGTTGAGACAACAGAGGGAGAAAATTGTTAAGAATAAGGTTCTATTCTCCAAATCTACGAGTGACATCTACGAAATTTTCTGGGGAAAGTTTCCAGAGGAACTCTACAATTGGTTGCGGAGGCTACAAGTTAAGACAGTCCAAGAAATATCACGGAAGCTCTGTCGCAAGTGGCTGCACGACGATCTAGTAGCCCTCCATTGGTTAGATACCGATTTGACCTGAGCTTTATATTTCTGGGTGCAATCTACCTTGGAAGGATACATAGTGGAATTTGCAGTTGAGTGTTACTAGTCCATTTCAAAAGCAAAAGATGTGTTCAGATCCAGATTATGAGGAGAGTTGTTGAAGGAGATTCCCTTGTGGATTAAAGCCTTACTAGTAGATGAGGCACTGATGGAGTTCCAAAAATTTGAGATGGAGACCTAAACTTCCAGTACTGGGGGAAGGAGCTGAGGGAGAAATGCTACAAATAAGTTGGAAGAGGAAGTAGGGATATGGATGTCGAGACCTCCAGTAGGTTGAGAGAGTGACGAGCACATCGGAAGACGCAGATAGCTGAGAAGTGGCGGGAGAGAGTGATGAAGGAGTTGAAGAAATAGGAAAGCAGTCAACAGAACAAGGAGAAGGCACCACAAATGACAAAGGAGATGGAAGATCAGATAGAATCCCAAGGAATAGGAGGGACCGTGAAGGAAGTTAGGCAAGTGTATAGGAGCCCAGCCCAAACAAAAAAGGGAGGAAAGTCCAACGTGGAGGACGCGTGCCCTGAGGAGATGTCCGATGTGGAGTTTCATGTTGCGATGGAGCAACTATTCTGAGAGGGGTTGGCACCCATAACTCAAGGTAACTCTATTCCCCAAAGTTCAAGTAGCTCTAGTCCCGACCTTCCCTTGGTACTCTATCAGCCACTAGGTGAAATTTTTGTTAAGTTACGAGAATTGAGTAAGTTGAATAGTCTTCTATCCACAGCAGTAATACATGCTAGCAATAGTGCTTGTAATACTATTTCACAACCGGGAGATAGAGGTTTTATTCTAGTATCACCCACACAAAGAAGCATGGTGAGATCATTTACCTGATACCCAAAATTCTCGGGGAGGGGTAATGATGATGTGGAGGAGCACTGGTATCTCTGTGAAGCCATATGGAGGGCTCGACAGACACCAGAGGCAGTGAAGTTGATCGAGTTTCAAACTACTCTTAGAGAGAGAGCTTTGCGTTGGTTTATTAAATGGTCCGAGGCTCATCCGAACCGAGCAATAGACGATGTCAAGAGGGAGTTCGTTAAAGAATTCAAGCTACCTTAGACAGACCAACAAGGTTTGTCAGAGATGTGGGAGATTAAACAGCGAGAGGGGGAGACTGCACGGGATCTCATGAGAAGATTCAAGGATGCAGTTGGGAAACTGAGTTACCCAATCGATCCAAATCATCAGAGAGATTGGTTCATCAAGACCCTTCTTCCGTTGACAAGAGCTACATTAACGCAGCAGAAGATTGATACATTACAAGACACATTGGAGCAATTCCATGTATTTTATAATTACTTTATGCTAATGATCTAATATTCTCATAAATTCCATATATTTTATAATTACTTTATCATACAAAATATGTTGTGAAATTGTGGCTAAATTGCCTCTCATTTATATTGTGAAGGTTTGCCTCCCAACTCCAAGATATTGAGCACAAAAAAGATAAAGCATTGGTTCCAACATGATAATATCCATGACCATTGAAATACGCAAGATAAGTACACCATGTGCAATCTCGTATTTATACCACATCTTCGATTAAATTTAAGTTCAAAGAGAGAATGTTTTATACATTGTAATACAAAATAAAGTTGTTTTTTGGAAGTTGGGATGGTTTGAGATTTATCATATCATATTAAGATGGTTTTTTTTTTTTTAACAATTCTGATTTTTTTTGGTGAAATAATTATATGTTTTAGTTATTTATTTTATTCAATATAAAAATACACATAAATAAATAAATACATTAATAACAATTTAGTGATTAGAAAATTGTTTCAATTTAATGGTCCAAAATCCAAAAGTATATAACAAAAACTAAAAGTATATAATAAAAACTAAAATTTTCTCTTTTATAAATAACCAACAAAAACTAAGTCTTCTCTTTCAAAAGTAACCCATAAGTAATTTCACTTAAAATGATTTTCATCGAATAACAATAATAAAATCAATGTACATATACAAATATTATAATGTCCCACTCAACTAAATAATAAGTTTTCAGGCTATGTAAAACAACAATAAACTCCCCTCATAATTATTCAATAAATAAATATTTAAATATAAAAGGTTCAAATGTTTTACAAATAAATTTTGTTTTAAAAAATATGAGCCTCAAACGGAGAGAATAAGAATTCGTATTTATACATCATGCGTATATAAATTGTTTTTTGAAGCTAACTACTCAAATATATGCAAATAGATAGAACGAATGGATCATATGCAGGCATTGCACCAATCTAATGACTACGTCAAGCGACATAATTGCACCATGTAATTAACGATGACAGTTGAATCTATTCGAAGACAAGATTCGATTGCAAGCATATTTGAGAATTAAAACAAGGAAAGAAATTCCAGCACCTCATGAATCATACATAATCAACTGCCATAGTGATTATCTTATATATCAATCGTGCGTACAGTTCGTCTCTGAATTCTTATAGCTTTCTCTTCATTCCTACTTCTGCATCATACCAGCCAGTCAACTAACTGTAAAGTAAAAATTATGCTTCATTCATGAGTTCGGCTTCGGCTGATCGGGATTAAGTTGGAAGATTACAAGATCAAGAAGCGTCTATGAGGCGCAATTCTTTGAACCTGCATGAACCAGCCTTGTTATTTACGATAACTCTACCAGCGCTTTTAGTATTGCTGTTTACACTCCTAAGCCTGCCCTTGCTCAAATGGTATTCGCATAGAGAGTACCCTACAAGAGTACGTTGAGTACACTGCCACCCTCGCCCATTCCTCTGCCTGCATTGAGAACCTTCCGCTTCGTTACTATATCGGCGATTAATAGGCATCGCTTTTTTATCCACTTTTCGCCCATCTTCCTGCTGGATATCATGAGTCTCCAGCCTCAACTTTTTAGTGGTATTTGTTTCATGCTTCCATTCGTTAAAATCCCCGGTCACATGTTTGCTTCTTTTCCCTTTGACGGCGCGCACGCTTAAGTATTTCTGCTGCATCCACAAAGTTCCCTTTTCAATACCACCTGATTTTGGCAACTTCCAATCCTCATCACAACCTCCCCGCATCTCTTTCTCGGCGCTGCCTGGGGTGTTTTCCTTTAGAAGGGCTTCTTGAGTTTCTGACAATCAATCGACAGGAAATAATGTACGTTAATTAGCAGTGGTTGATAATATAGCCATGGTAATTTTCAAACAGTAATAAAAAGTGTAATTAGCTTTTATCTGTACCTTTTTCTGCAAAGAGTCCAATGTCGATGTGATCACATTGATTTCTGCGAAAAGAGATTGCCAAGATATTACGAAATATTGAAGGGCATCACAAGTATAATTAGGGTCAAATAATTGTCATTGGCATTCACATCATGACGACCGTGCAAAAGCAAAATGAATTATCAGTCATACAATAACCAGAATAATGGTGCGAAGCCGCCCCTTTCGGCCATTACAAATTATTACTTTCCAATCCAAAAGTTTGATTGATCGAGAAGAAAAAAAATGAGTCCCAAAATCCAGGACATGAATATGAATTATTGCAGCCAAAGAAACAAGGGATTTTTAAAGTTTGGGATATTAGAGCTTTGAAGTAGAAATGACTTTTGTTATTACAAATATGTGTTTATATTTTTTATTTATAAATATAAAGGGAGTGAATTGTCTAGATAGTTAAAAATGGTTTGAATTTGGGTAATATTTTTTAAAGAAATTTTGCAGTCGCAGTGTTTGAATTATGTTTTTGATGGTGGAAATGAATTCAACACCATCAAAAACCTACCCAAAATCTTGAAAATAACCTGAATTTACAAAAATCCCTACAAAATTTTATTAAAATCTTGCTTAAATTTCCATAATTTTCAAGAAAAAAAACAAATTTCCATATTTTCAAGACAAAAAACAAACTAGTTAAATTAAAACAATATAAAACACTAATAAACTAACGATTTGTCTATTAAAATAATTTTCTATTGAATTTTCATATAATTTCATTCTATCTATTGAAAATCACTTTATTCAAGAAAAAAATGTAAAAATAGTAATCAATACACCAATGATTGATTGAGTTACTCTATGGTGTTTAATATTTGCAATTTTTTTATTCTCTCATTTCATAATATATCAGTCAGTCATTTTGTAATATGAATATAGATCTTTGCACAGCCCCTTCATGTCCTGAAGTGTCAGTGTTATTTTAATTTGCTTCTTGCATCTGCACTATTCTGTTCTAATCAATGCCATCAACACACAGGTATGGCAGATTATGACAGATTTTGCATCTGGAGAGAGCAGATTGTCTCTTACTTTTATTTATGTCAATTCCCAAGATAGAAGGGATAATAGGTAGAACGATTCCCTCAGAATTGTATTGCGTATTCCAATTGCATCGGAGAAAATTAGATTGTACATTAATGGTGTAACAGGACCAGGCCCCTCATAATTCGTACATGACCTCTTTTTGTTTTTTTTTCCAGGAATCCATCGCTGTTTCTAGATATTAAATCCAAGGGAAAACAGTCCCAATAAACAGTCCATCATACTTGTACATGTGCATCTGAGGAGGAGAAAAACCGACTTTTGTACTTGTACATGACCTCTTTTTGCCTGTCCCGCACATGTTTTGACTGAGCAGCGTCTAAGAAACCCACAAATCTGTGTGTCGTCTTGTGTAAAATGAAGACGAGGGTTTGGTCACAGGCGGAAACCAGGTCTACACCTAATTGCGGCATGCCCTTCAGTTTAGGTGCATGCGGTCGACACTGCCACTTGACCCTCGGCTTCTACAATACAGTTATCCAGTTCTTCGATGAAATAGATAGAGAAGCAGATTCAGTAACATTAATTGAGGACGGTGTCTGTAACGGAGATCTAGGGTGAAGACATGCACTCATTATGGTCGATATTAACCCTATGAGCTTAGTGGCCTTCAAACCAAATGTCTGCCATGCCCAACTGGGGCTTCATCGTGTCTGTGTGTGCATATATAGACAGAGATAGATATACAATGATTATGCACCGCCTGATCATGAGCACATCAGTACAGAGATTATATGGATTTCTTTCAGGATCCTTCGAACTCATCCATTGCAGCCAAATCTTAAAAGTGTAATAATATAGAGAGAAGAGGAAATAATATTGTTGACTCTAACATAATACATGTGCAGATTGTAGAATAAGTTCACCCATTGCAAAAGGAGGAGTCATTCTAACTGCCCACTTTTCTTCCATCATATTATATCTAAAATACATAAAACAAAATGGGCGCAGAGATCA
>JAXQQM020066307.1:0-69227 GCA_034641835.2 Pinus albicaulis | reverse complement strand
GTAGCGATCTTTTTGTAAATTTATTTTCGTAGAAAAAAGTTATAGCGAAAATTCCACGATGACCTGTTTGGAGCAGCAAAACCCTAGAATCCAAAGCTCTGATACCAAATGTTGTGTAACCAGCTCCAAAAATAGAAGAAAAGAGATTGAACGCCTTAGAAATAAGCCACTTCGAGGGGAAACCTCCAATACATTACATAAATGAACAATTCTTGGATGATACAATTTACAAAACCTCCTTTCTATATATAGGAGTCCATGGGGCCATAATGTAATCCTAGTGGGCCACAATGTAATCCTAGCCGACCTAACAATAATAATTTAAGGGCACGATAATAACAAAATGGGGGTTAAAAGGGTACAATAATAACAATAAGGGGGTTACACTAACAACTGATGAGTTGTATACTAGTAATATAGGGACCTAACATGTGATATTGATGGCGAGAAATTAATCATTTTTCTTGGACTTAAATTCTTAAGAATTAGTGATGTTGTGTGATTTCAAAATAGAAAGAAAAGAGATATCAACGCCTTAGAAATAAGCCACTTCGGGGGGAAAACCTCCAATACATTACATAAATGAACAATTCTTGGATTATACAATTTGCAAAACCTCCTTTCTATATATAGGAGTCCATGGGGCCATAATGTAATCCTAGTGGGCCACAATGTAATCCTAGCCGACCTAACAATAATAATTTAAGGGCACAATAATAACGAAATGGGGGTTACAAGGGTACAATAATAACAATAAGGGGGTTACACTAACAACAATAAGGGACCATACTAGTAAAATAGGGACCTAACATACAACGATATTGATGGCGAGAAATTAATCATTTTCTTGGACTTAAATTCTTGAGAATTAGTGATGTTGTGTAACCAGCTTCAAAATAGAAGAAAAGAGATATCAACGCCTTAGAAATAAGCCACTTCGAGGGGGAAACCTCCAATACATTACATAAATGAACAATTCTTGGATGATACAATTTACAAAACCTCCTTTCTATATATAGGAGTCCATGGGGGCATAATGTAATCCTAGTGGGCCACAATGTAATCCTAGCCGACCTAACAATAATAATTTAAGGGCACAATAATAATAAAATGGGGGTTACAAGGGTACAATAATAACAATAAGGGGGTTACACTAACAACAATAAGGGACTATACTAGTAATATAGGGACCTAACATGCCCCTCTCCTTGAAAAAAATGTTGTCCTCAACACTTGAGTAGCTCTGGGTGCTTCTGTATAAAATTCTCATCCTCCCATGTAGAATCTTCAGTGGGTAAGTTCTTCCACTTAATGAGATACTCCGAAATTGATCGATTCCGTAGTTGTCGAGTTCTTGTTTCCGTGACCGCTTCAGGTTCCAATATGATTTTTCCTTCCTCATCAAGTTCTGGTAATATTGTTTGAACTAGAAGATTTTCAACGATAACCTTCTTTAAGCATGAAACATGGAAAATTGGATGTACTCGCGAAGAAGCAGGAAGCTCCAATTTGTATGCCATAGTACCAATCTTTTGCAACACCTTGTAAGGACCATAGTACTTTGGCGATAATTTATTATCCTTCTTAGCTTGCTTGAGGGAAATTTGTTTGTATGGTTGTAGTAGTAAAAATACCCAATCTCCTACATCAAAACTTCTCTCGCTGCGATGTTGATGTGCCTGTTGTTTCATTCGATTTTGTGCCAAATTCAGGTTATCCTTTAAGAGTTGGAGAACTTCTTGCTGATGCTCGATGTGATCTTCCACTGCTTGAACCTTCGAATTTTCCTTAAAGATGATGTGATGGATGGTGGATGATATCCATAAAGTGCCATAAATGGGGTCATTTTTGCTGCAGTATGGAAGGAAGTGTTATACCACCATTCAGCGAGAGGTAACCACTTGACCCATTGTGTTTGTTTATCGGATACAAAACAACGAAGATATTCTTCCAAACATTTATTTACTATCTCAGTTTGACCATCAGATTGAGGATGATAAGATGAGCTATGAGCTAATTGAGTACCCAAACAAGAAAATAAATCCGTCCAAAAATTTCCAGTAAAAATGGGATCTCTGTAGCTCACAATAACCCTTGGGCTTCCATGTAGCTTTTGAATTCTATCCATAAATGTAGTAGCAACTGTACTTGCTTTAAATGGATGAGATAATGCACAAAAGTGTGCATACTTGGTAAGTCTATCAACTACCACCATGATGACACTCTTTCCTTCGGACTTAGGTAAACCTGTGATAAAACCCATTGAAATCTCCTCCCAACGTTGACTTGGAATGGATAAAGGTTGTAGAAGTCCTGGGGTCTTAATTGTTTCCACTTTATTCTGCTGGCAAACCAAACATTCCGCCACAAACTTTCGAATATCAGATTTAAGGCCATCCCAAAAAAATTCTTTCTTCACCCTGTGGTAAGTTTTTAAAAATCCTGAGTGTCCTCCTAAAGGAGAAGTGTGCGATTCCAGAAGAATCTTTTGTTTTAGTTGGGAATTCTTACAAAGATATAAGCGATCTTTGTACCATAAGGAATCATTTTTCCAACTAAATGTATCAGATGTACTAGGATCTTCCTGCAACTTTTGAATGAGTGTCCATACATCTTTGTCCTTCTTCCATTCATCTCTTGCTTCGGTTATCCAATCTGGTTGGATAATAGAAATGGCACAAATAAATGCTTCCACCTCTTCATTCTTTCTTGAGAGTGCATCTGCAACAACATTAAGCTTCCCTTTTTTGTAGATTATTTCAAAGTCATAACCCAACATCTTTGTGACCCATTTCTACTGCTCTTCTGAAGATAGTCTTTGTTCCAAAAAGTGTTTAAGACTATCATGATCAGTTTTTACCTTGAAGTGTCTTCCCATTAGGTAAGTTCACCATTTATTTAGTGCATGCGGTATTGCTAACATTTCCTTCTCATAAATAGGTTTCTGTAAATACTTTCCTTTGATTGGACGACTTTCAAAAGCAATGGGTCTTCCTTTCTGCATTAAAACTGCACCAATTCCATTTCCTGAGGCATCACATTCCACAATAAAGGTTTTTGTGAAGTCTGGTGTAGCTAAGACCGGTGCTAGGCACATTGCCTCTTTAAGACGTTCGAAGGCCTTAGTTGCTTCAGGAGTCCATGAAAATGCATCTTTCTTCAATAATGTTGTTAGAGGTGCTGCTATTCTCCCATAATTCTTAACAAACTTGCGATAATACCCTGTTAACCCAAGAAATCCTCGCAACTTCTTTATGGTTGTGGGGACTTTCCATTCCTTAATAGCTTTAATTTTGTTAGGGTCTACTTTAACACCCTCGTGAGATACAATATGACCCAGATATTCCACCTCTTGTACTCCAAAGAAACATTTGGATTTTTTGCATATAATTGTTTCTCCTGCAATAGTTTGAGCACCCTGTCAACATGTTCAACATGATCCTTCCAAGACCTGCTGTAGATTAGTATATCATCAAAAAATACTAGCACAAAATTTCTAAGGAAGGGTTTGAAAATGGAATTCATCGACCCTTGAAATGTAGAAGGTGCATTGGTAAGGCCAAAAGGCATGACCAAAAATTCATAATGACCCTCATGAGTTCGAAATGCTGTTTTTGGAATATCTTCGGTCTTCATTCTAATTTGATGATATCCTGAACGAAGATCCAACTTGGTAAAATAAATTGCTCCATGTAATTCATCCAATAATTCATCGATCACAGGAATGGGAAATTTGTCTTTAATGGTGAGCTTATTGAGCTCCCTATAATCTGGACACATTCGCCATGATCCATCCTTCTTGTGTACCAATACTACGGGAGCAGAGAAAGAACTTTGACTAGGTTGAATTATACCCGCCTCTAACATTTCTGCAATCATACGTTCAATTTCGCTCTTTTGGAAGTAAGGATATCTATAAGGCCTGATGTTTGGAGGAACACTTCCTGGAATCAAGTGAATAGCATGATCATGATCATGAATAGGTGGGAGTCCTTTGGGAGTTTCAAACACCTTGGAATGATTGTCCAAGACTTGTTGGAGATCTGCAGAAATAGATGATTTTGATGTTGGAACTTCTAGTGAGCATAAATGTGCAATTACGCCTCGTTGTTCTTTCTTTAGAAGCTTTGTCATGCCATTAGAGCTTATTATCCTTCCTGGCTTCCCTTCAATACCCCGTAATTCGACTTCCTTTCCTTCTGAAAAGAATTTCAAGAAAAGTTCTTGAAAAGTAAAAGCTACCGTCCCCAAAGATTGTAACCATTGTACTCCTAGTACAACATCAGCACCTCCCATAGGAATGGAAAGCATTGGACTAGTCAATACATATTCCCCCATGGTTAGCTTGATATTATGGCATTTTCCAGAGCACTTTATAGTTCCTCCATTTGCAACCATCACTTGACATTCTGGTGCTGGGTATAGGAAACAATTTAATTCCTTGGCTACCTTACAATGAATAAAATTATGGGTGCTACCTGAATCAATCAACACTATTACCTTTTTCTTCTTGATTTGTCCTTCTATATTGAGAGTTTAAGGAGTGGTAATTCCTACCAATGCATTACACGATATGGTCGGATTCATTTCTTCCTCTTCTAGGGTTGGTTCCTGGTGTATATCCTCTTCTTGTTCATTTTCTTCTTCCTCTTCACAATCTATGTAAAATAATTTCTTCTCAGCACACTTATGACCTTTAGTGTATTTGCTATCACAACTGTAGCAAAGCCCTTTTGCTTTTTTTTCTTCCAATTGTTGTGGTGTCAACCTTGTAGGTTGTGGAAATCTAGGCGTAGCAACACTTCCTTCTTTATAGAATTGAATGGTAGGCTTCCTTGTCGCCATAATTTTACATTCAACTTTTCTTGCCAACCTGAATGCCTTCTCCAATGAATCAGGTTCCAAAACGCGAACTTCATGTTGGATGTTATCCTTTAAAGTGCCTATGAAGAGATCAATCCTGTGTTCCTCTGGAATATCGGTTACCCTTATATTCAATTTTTGGAAGTCCTCAATGTGCTGCCCCACTAAACCCTTTTGTTTGAGATTTATCAATTGGCTAAAGAAGGTGTTGCTCTTTGTATCCTCATAATTTGCTATCATTTCCTCCGTAAAAATTGACCAAGTGACAAATTTTTTATGGGAGCAAAGCCATCGATACCATACAAATGTATTTTGTTCTAAATGTAAAGTTGCAATGCGTACCTTTTGTGTGTTTTGCACGTTATGGAGATCAAAATATTGCTCCATCTGTAGTATCCATGTTACAGGATCCTTTCCATCAAACTTCCTCATATTCATTTTTGGAATATGGTGGTTCTTCCCGCCAACATTAGAGTTTATGAAATCACGATTAACATTTATTTTGTTCTCATCATGAGGTTCTTCTACTATCTTTTCACCATTAGGAAACATTTCTTGTATCAACTTTGTCAAACCTTCGATGTATGTTTTTAGATCATTCTTCATGTTTTCCATGTTGTATTTCATGTCATCCATCTTAGCTTCCATGCCAGCTTCCATGCCATCCATCTTAGCTTGCACGCCATCCATCTTAGCTTCCACGCCTTTCTTCAAAACTTCCATTTCATTTTTTTTTGCTCTTTGCGAGAGTGAAATTTGTTGCACTTGCTCTTGTAATTTTGATAGATCATGTTGCAATTCTTCATATTCATGAGTCATGGTAGAGCCTTCTGAAGGCTTAATGGGTGTTGAATTCTTTTTAGGCACCATTTTAGAATCCAATATTGATACCTATTCTACAATATGCCCTTGGAATCAATTCAACTTGATTCTTCAAACAAGACTTATGCAATTCGGAAAAAGAATACACACCTTTTACTTTCTTTGAGGAGCTCGATATTGAAATTGAATTATCTCTGTAATTGAAAATCTTCAATATCTGAAATTCAGCCCTGTAGTAGCCCTCTGAAGCTTCTTTCAAATGCCACAGGTCTGACCTGATTTTGATTCTCCAAGACAAAGTTGTGTCCAATATCCCACAATGACCTAATTCTGGACTGGTTCAGTAGAGCGAACTTGTACGACTTGCCACGTGTCACTGTTTTGTCCTTTGTCTCTGAAATTGATAGCGAAGAAACTACAGACTGTGTACTTGTGACCACGTTTGACGGCACTCCAATCCAATCTTCAGAGAGAGAGTTATTGAACTTTTCCCACGATCACCACTTTGAGATGAAATTCAGGAGCCTGAAAAAGCACTACCTTCCACAGATCATATCTCCAAAAATATTGCGAACCAAGCTCTGAAATTTTTTGACGAATTTCCTCAGGATTTCAGCTTCGCACCATATGAATTTCAGACTCTGAACCTTCGTACAAAAAACTTTATAGCGCAAATTCCACGATGACCTGTTTATGAGCCTGAAAAAATACCTAACTTCCACAGATGATATCTCCTCAAATATTGCGAACCAAGATCTGAAATTTTTAGAAAACCTTCCTCAAGATTTCAGCTTCGCACCCTAAACATTTCAGCTTCTGAAGCTTCGTAGAAAAAAATGTATAGCGAAAATGCCACGATGACCTGTTTGGAGCAGCGAAACCCTAGAATCCCAAAGCTCTGATACCAAATGTTGTGTAACCAACTCAAAAAGAGAAGAAAAGAGATATAAACGCCTTAGAAATGAGCCACTTCGAGGGGGCAACCTCGAATACATTACATAAATGAACAATTCTTGGATGATACAATTCACAAAACCTCCTTTCTATATATAGGAGTCCATGGGGCCATAATGTAATCCTAGTGAGCCACAATGTAATCCTAGCCGACCTAACAATAATAATTTAAGGGCACAATAATAACAAAATGGGGGTTACAAGGGTACAATAATAACAATAAGGGGGTTACACTAACAAAAATAAGGGACTATACTAGTAGTATAGGGACCTAACAAATGATATTGATCATGATAGTCATTTTCTTGGACTTAAATTCTTGAGAATTATCTGTTATAATCTTCATGGGACAGCCAAATCTTGACAATATATTATTCTCTAAGAAAGAAATAATTAGAGAGTCATTAGCTTGCCTGGTTGGTATTTCTTCTATCCATTTGGTGAAGTAGTTCGTTGCTGTAAGAATCCAGCGATGCTGCCCTGATGAAGATGGATGTATCTCTCCAATAAATTCTAACCCCCATTTCTGAAATGGAGCTTCGACATAAATAGGAACCAAAGGTAGAAGTACAAGCTTTCTTCTTCCTTCAAAAAGTTGACACTCATGACATGCAGCGATCTTTTTGTAAATGTCTTTAAAAATTGTTGGCCAAAAGTATCCAGCTCTTAGGATATTGTTTTCTGTAGCTTTCCAATAATGGTGTCCTCCGCAATCACCTTTATGGAACTCATTAGTTATCTTTTCAGCCTCTTCTTCAAGCAAACAATTCAGCAAAATTCCTCCTGCATCTTTCCAAAACATATTTTTGTCGTAAAAAAAATATCGCAATGATTTTAGCTTAAAAAACCTTGCTTTGGACTTCGTTAGACCAGCGGGAGATTTATTATGCTGTAGGACAAAAACCACATCCTTCTACCACTCTGAAGTAAGAAATTTCTCATCAATTTGGACCAATTCTCCTTCATTTTCATAAATTTCTGATATTTCTGCATTTAGATTTATGTCAAGACAATCCAGATTTGACTGAGTCATTAGCTTCGCCAATCCTTGTCCCTTCACCAACTTCATTGGTTTAATGTCTGTATCATATTCCAGAAATTTGGCGATCCATTTTCCCCTTTTTCCATCCGCATCTGTCTGAGTTAGAATGTCCTTTACCACAGCACTTGGAACATATGCTATAATGTGCGAATGTAAAAAATAAATTCTGAAATCTTTTATAGCTTTCACCAAAGCATAGGCCTGCTTCTCTAGAATATTATACTTCAGTTTAGCATTTTCTAATGTCCTACTAAAGAAATAAATAGGTTGTTCAATACCTTGCTTTCCTTTTTGTAGCAAAACTCCAGCAATTGTGTTTTCGGAAGCAAATGTAAAAACCAGAAATTCTTTGGAAAAATCTGGACTGATGAGCATTGGTGCTTGTGTGAGTGCCTTTTTTATTTCTTCAAAAGATTTCCTTGCTTCAGCTTTCCATTTAATTTCCACTTCTTTCTTTAGCATCCTTGTTATATCTTTGAAAATCTCAGCAAAGTTAGGAACGAAGTGCCTAACAAAATTCACTTTCCCAAGAAAAGATTGAATCTCTTTCCTACTTCTTCTAAAATCTACATTTTGAATTGCATTGACTCTATTAGGATCAATCCTAATTCCTTCTTCAAAAATAATATGACCAAGTAATTTTCCTGATGTTAAAGCAAAGATGCTTTTAGTAGGATTGAGAGAGATACCAAACCTTCTACATTTCAGCAAACTTTTTTCTAGATGTTTCAAATGATCTTCTTCTTTCTTTGAGTAGACTGTGATATCATCAAGATAAACAACCACTGATCTATCATTTTCTTCAGAAAAAGCAATTTCCATTGCTCTTTGGAAAGTGGCTCCCGCATTCATGAGACCAAAGGGCATTTTGGCATACATGAATGTACCCCATGGTGTTGTGAAGGCTATTTTTTATTGATCATCTAGATGCATAAGAATCTAATTGTAACCTGAAAATCCATCAAGCATAGACATTATTTGTGAACCAACAATATTTTGCAGAATTGAATCCATCTTAGGAAGAGGATAGTTATCTTTTAGTGAAGCCTTATTCAAATTTCTGAAATCAATACAAATTCTGATTTCTCCCTCTTCTTTCTTACCGGAACTAATTTTGCAAGCCAATTTGAAAATCTGATTGGAACAATGATCTTTGCATCAAAGAGTTTCTTAACCTCCTTTTCAATCAAAGGCATGAGAAGAGGATTAATTCTCCTCAATTTATGCTTGAAAGGCTTCTCATTTTCCTTGATATGAATAGTATGCTGAATAATGGAAGGATCATATTGTTTTAAATCAGAATAACTCCAAGAAAAGACATCCATAAACCTTCTCATCATCTCAATATATTTGAATTTCACATCAGCTAAAAGAAGCTTTGAAATTTTTATCATTTTAGGCAAAGATAATGTACCAATATTACAGCTCTCTAGTTCCTCTTCATTAGCTTGCAATTTTGGTGCTTTAAACACATCATTTTGATCAAAAAGTTTATCAAGAGGAATAAGACCCTTTGGTATTGAGCGGAAAATTTTAAGAACCCCCGTAAATTTATATATATAATAAATAGGCGAATCCCCATGATACATAGGAAAATGGAAGGTGATTTTATTAATAATATAATATGTATATATAATTTTTTGGCGACCTCACGAGATTATATTATCCTATAAAATCATGGCGAATCACTACTACAAAATGGTGAATCGTTGTCTAGTGGAGTTTGGGGTGTTGGTTCCAATGAAGATATGCTAATTGAACCAGGAGTAGAAGGAAGAGAACCACCGAGACCAAGCATGGCACATGGTGACTCGTGAGGGAAGTAGTTCTCATGTAGTTTGGAAAACGTGTTCTTCTAGTTCTGCTAAGCGTAGTGTTGTTTCTCATGCTACTACTAACACTGATATTGAGGTTAGAGAGGAGTTTGAGGAAGCATGGAAGGTAGCAGTGGTGGAGAATTACAAAGAGTACCCCATGATGGGCTCCATTTTTCCCTTTGGTATTTGTGCCTGCAAGACCTTCTGTCCATTGAACCAACAATTAGCCGTTCAACCAACAATCAACTTGACTGAGTTGATTAGGTACGAGTCAACTTAGACTAATATTCAAAACTATGCTTTGCACTATCCCATATTTATCACACTAATGCTACACAACATTGTGCATTTGCACCTAACTCTCAATAATTCTTATCCAAGAAAAATCTATAATAAGAAAAATATTTTACTATATTCTAAAAGGTGAAGATGTCGAAATCATGCCACAAAGTGAAAGGAAATAAAATATCTTTCCTCAAACCACCAAATATATAAAGAAACAATAATGATTATAATAATAGAACTAGATCTATCGATCTATCGATCTATGCATGATATGAGAACCATAAGCATTCAAGAGACTAATTTCAAACTCAACAAAATCCTCTAAACAAGAAACAAACAAACCACTAAAATTTTCAAAGATATCAAGGCTAGACATTAACACAATTTCATGTACTTGAATAAGCCCATTGTTGCTTAGCGTTAGAATTCTTAAATTAGTTCTTTATCATTTAATACTAGGACACTATCTATGTGAAAAGAAATAGGTCCCAACTTCATCAAATCCGACTTCATTTCCAATCAAAGATCAAAACTAGCTTCGTTTCCAATACCAATATAAAATCACACATTTTCCAAATATCAATAATTATTTTTCAAGAAAATATAAAACTCGAAACTCAACAAAATTCCCCAAACACAAGCAACATATATACCATTAAAATTTTCCAAGATGTCAAAGCTAGACATCAAGGTAGTTTCATGTACTTGAATGAGCCCATTGATGCTTTGCATTAGTCTTGTTAAATTAGTTATTTATCATTTAATACTAGTCAAACACTATCTATGTGAAAAGAAATAGGTCCAAAAATCATCAAATCCAGCTTCATTTCCTGTCACAAATAAGAAACAAACAATGTAAGGATTAAATATGAAACATCAATCTTAAAATAACACACATGAAATAAATGTAGCTGCAATGTTACAATGAAAAATACAAAATATAGAACCCATTTTTACCTGAATTTGACATGTAGTAATCTTGCATGATCAACGGAACATGTATACCAAAATAAGAGTCCTAGGGTATTTCAATTTCCCAATTCTCATCTTGGTCATCTTTTTCTACATTGTGAACATGATCTTCTCCAGATGTACTGTCATTATGAGCCTCCAAAACATTATGTTCTGTATCAAGTTCATTAGATAAATTTGTTATATTGTTTTCTCCCCTTCTATCACAATCTGATCGCCAAAGCGCTAGTGCTCTTTCATATGGAAAATTGTCAACGTCATACTTTGTTACATATAATCTTAAACATGTATCAACATGTTTATCAAGCTTGTTCCTCAACTTTGACTTCAAAAATGATAGTGCACTAAACATTCTCTCATCCTCCACTGATCCCAAAATCATGGTTTGACACAAATCTGCTAATTTAAAATATTCTAATATGTTTTCTTGCAGGTATTGGCTAGCACTTAAAGTATTCCATAATCTTGTTATAGCACCGTTTTCATTAGGATTCTCCAAAAAAGGATATTTCTTCCACATTGTTTCAACAAAGCGTCCACCTTGTTGATACAATTTTGATGAATCTAAAATACCTTCAATCTGTTCTCCATGTATCGAGACTTTCTTGCAAAAGTGGTCTACTAAATATTTTAATCTCTTTTGAAAATCGGATTTTAAATTTCTTGAACATTGACAATTGTTCCAATATTGAGGGTATACCACACACATGGCCTCCAACAATTCATCTCGAGGAAATCGTTCTCTTATCTCTGATGATAGTGATCTTGCAATTTATATCAAATTTTGTCTCACTGAGATCACAATATTATCAAATTGGTCTCTTGACACGGGGCAATCTTTGGTGATTCGTCCTGTCTTACTAATATAATGAAAGGGGACCATATACCCACGCACTGTGATACATAGTATCCCTTTTTCATCAAACGTCAAAAAAATTTCAGTATTTTCTATATTGATGATCTTAGTCCAACTTGTAAACTCTGGACCAGTAAAAGAGTCTGGCATCATATACAAATTATCCAATGCAAGGCATGCTGACTTTCTCGCATTTGTGTATTCGGCAATATACATTGTTCGATTCTGAGACATTTTCATGAGGACATTCATTTCATGTAACATAGGAAGAATTCCAGCCAATGTTAATAATGTTTCTATATCAGTTAGTCGAAAAAGAAGATCTTGAGCTTTATCTACATTGTAGCGATTTTCATACATCAACCCTACCAAATATTTGAACTCACTAAATAGTCTTTGAGCTGGTCCATTTAATGAGATCCATCTTGTATCAACATCTTTCAGTAGTTTTTTTCCATCCGTAACACCATATGCAAATTTTTGAAACTCTAAATATCGTTTGGGACTACGAGAAAAGTATGCATGTGTCTCACGTACAAGATCTTCAACTTTTGAAACTAATGGAAACTTGCTTACTATTTTAAATGCAATATTCATCCTATGAGCCATACAATAAATATTAATCATATATGGTGAAGCTGATAGTTGTAGTCTAACACAAAGACCATTCCTTTGTCCTTGCATTACCGATGCTCCATCTGCTCCAACACATACCAACTTTTTTGCAATCATTAAATGATCCATACCACTTTCCTTCAAAGTATTAAGAACAAGTTCATAAATATTTTCAACTGTAGAAGTCTCTCTCATCTTTTTAATCCCAAGTAGATAGGAATGCCTAATATGGTCATTAACCATTTAAATGCTCATGCAGATCCATGAAGTATTATCAATAGTTGTAACCTCATCCAAAGACAATGCCAAAAACCTAGCATTTGCAATCTCCCGTTTCAAATCATCAATTTCTACTTGAGCTAGATATCTTGCCCATTCCCAACCACTAGTTACGGACCAATGAGAAGATGGAAAGTTTGGCACGTGAAGAAAAGATAGAAATTTCATCTGATCTGGATAATCTGTCATAGGACGACCTTTACATAAGATGTGAAATACCGTGCTCAATTGTATCGTCTTCGATAACAAACTTCTTTCCATCGTCTTTTCAAATTGAGATATGATGGTTCCTCCACTTGCCTCAAGTTTCTTCTTATTTATTAAATATTTTTTGTATTCTTCCACACATTGGCTATGTCGGCATTCCTCCAAATATTTCCATCTGAAAATATATTTCTCTTTACCATTTACAATTTTCTTTTCATAAACCTTTCATGCATGCTTCTGTACTATATCTAGCTTCATCTGAAATTTCACTACCTTGCAACTTTTCCAACTACACGCAAGAAATTTAACTTCTCGTAAATCCTCATTTGTAGAAGGTATTTCTTCAATAAATGGAAAACTTGAGAGCCAATCATCTTGGAATTTTCTCCCTATGGTCCACTGGCCTTTTTTCCTTTTCCGTGAATGGTTTGTGTCACCTTCCAAGGAAATATATTTAACATTTTCATCATTAATTTATGTTGAAACTGCATTTATCTCACCCTGATCACTTGAGGAACCTATTATTTCATCCATCATATGGATATCAGATGCATTTTCACAAGAGTTAACATCTCTCTCGGTAACAGATTGTTCAAAGGAGCTTGAAGCATGAAGAGAATGTGTATTCTTGGATTGAGACTTTTTAAAGTATGATAATACATCAATTTGCCTTGATAGTTTCTTCCCAGGATTAGATTTTGACATCTCACTGAATATTCCAGAAGTAAAATTTCAAATCGATCTAGAAACCCGCATCAATAGTTTCCAAGAGTTGAGAATTACTAGATTTGTAAGTAGCTTTCAAAGTAAAATAAGTGTAATGTTCACAAAAACCATTATGCAATTTTTTATTAAAATGTTGTGCCAAGGCCCAAGCCCAAAAGAAAAAATAAATCATTATACACAAAACAATAACATCATGAGTCATCATCTATAAAACAAAGAACATCATTCAAATATAAAATATAAAAAAATTTCCACTAAATTAAATCATATCCCCAAATCACCTAATGAACACTTGAAAGCTTTAAACAAAACAACAAAATATTACAGTAACTTTAATCATCCTTTCCAAAACACCTCTCCCTTAAGTTGTAAAGAATTGGTTATAAGAAGTTGAAACATATCCTCTATCATTTTCCATGATAAAAGTGAGGAAGGAAACTAGTCAATTACTAGTGATTCTTTTACTTATCAATGGAAAGAAATCCCTTAAGACATTGTCCTCCTGTTGACCATAGTTTCCTTTCCATAGTGAAACACGTCCAGTATGGCCATGAAATAACCTAAAAATACTCAAATGTTTTCCATGATTTGTAAACACACGGGTGCCATGTAAAGTTTCAGGCCCAAAAAAGCACATTTGGGATCCTATAAACCAAAATTAGTTATTGTATCAAACATTTAAAACTCCTAATTAGCACTTAGTGTTTGTTATTTAACCAAGTTCCATTGAAATAACAATCATGGGATGTTACCAAAGAGTTAACCAATAGATAAATGCACACCACAAATCATACATTCATTGGAACTTCCCCTCCCATGAATGACCATCTAAGGGAAAGGGGCAAAAAAGAAGAAAAGAAGTCAGTGAATCACCATAGTCAACCAATGATTCTTAGTGTCAAATCATTGGAAACTGAAAATCAAGTGCAAATTTAACCCATGCATCCATGGGTTGACAAAAAGAGTTTATAGCAGCCACAAGCTAATCATTCTATGAGTCTACCCAAATCTGACACAAACTCCTAAAACTTGTTGATTAGAAATTCCCCAAGAAATTTCACTTGGTTCATGAGAGAATGAAAGACGAGTGAAAATAAACTTCCATGAAAGACGAGTGAAAATATCCTTCCATGAATGGATATCACTCTCCAAAATCATTTTGGGCATATTCCAATATGTAGGAGCCAGGGAAACATGGTGCATAACAGCAGTCTATTGTGCCTGAATTTAAACTGCATCAAGGGAACATTTGCACTCTTCACACATTGAACATTGAAGACAATTAATTAATTCCTGACATGACCATAGCAACAAAAGCATCAAGCAGAGGCTATAACAAGATTATGTGAAAGTGAGAAAGAACACCCATCATGAAGCATCAAGTAATATCATCCACAACATCAACATCATTGTTGGGCAGATTTTGATCGCCTTCGCCTACTAGAAGTAACTTCTAGTGGTAAAGGTGGTTTTAAAGCTAATCTATGTGAACGACGGGGGGTAGGATTATGTTCTTCCACGATTGTTGATTAATTTTAACCAAAAATAAATAAACAAAAAGAGGGTAATGCTAGGCAAAAGGGTTTACCAGTAAACTGTGAACTGCAGAATACCTCCTGGCAAGCCAAGAAGTACGGGCAGGCAATATCCCCGAATGCTGTGTTCGGTGTATCACAATTTAAAGGCGGCCGACTCGGTTCACTATGGATGGATAGCACCTAAAAGTTGTCCTCCCAAATATACCCGAAGGTACGTGGAGGCCCAAGTCCGTAATAGCGCTGTCTAATGCGAAACCACACAGTGAGAGCACCACCTATATACTTATCATACTGTAACGCCGCCCCGAGGGACGTGCTACGATATACTTACGTACGTGGGGTGAGATATCACACTCGGAATGTATCGCAGACAAGTTAACGACAGCTGCTATGTTTTACGACGCCGGAACACGTCTCTAGCCTAGACCTTCTAAATGTTATCGTTATGGTTCCAATGCGTTTTTAGATAAATTGAGATTAATTTTATGTTGATCTTGCTTAACAATTTGCCTTTCAATGGTACCGTGATGATGTATGTAGAAATTCCTAAATGCAAACTAAGAATGATAAGCAAACTTTTCACTTTTAGTTTTTCAATGAAAGACCTAGCTACAAAGGGAAGAGAGAAAATAATTTTGTGAGCAAACAAATCAATGAACAAAAGAAAACATTGAGCACAAAACTAAATGCAGATTTCCTAATGTTCCTTTTTTGCAAAAAACACACAATCCTACATGCAAATGCAAGTTTTTCTTTTCAGTTCCTTTAATGTTATGAATGCAGAAAAGAAACTAAGTGCATCAAACAAATGCTTTTTACTTTTCGAGAAATGAAGAATATGAACGACAATTGTATAACCGCCATCATTGCCAAAGTATACATGCCATTTACAAAATGTCAAGGAACTAGATTAAGAAGAGATATCTCAAAGATTGAATTAAAAAGGAAAATAAAACAATCATCATGATACAAGAAACAAAAATATCAAGTGAAAGAGTTAAGGAAATAGCATCTTCGTGTTGGAGGAGATGTGAATATGTAGCCTTAGATGTTAGATGAAGTGTTAGATGGAAGTGTTTTGGGTTTGAAGTTATACACATAAAAATCCTGTTACAAAAAACATAAACTCTCATAGACCAATGGTCCCATTGCCTATAGATCTTTGCTAGGGAAGAAATGATGCAAATACTAGTATAGATTCTCTGTAACTCTAGATCTATTAAGCAATAAAAGGGATAAATATCAAATAACTTCTCAGGCTTAAAAAAATATAGGGTCAAGTGGATCTATGCTAGTTTATATATATTTGTAACATTAAACATCGAATATGAAATACTTTCCATGTTATTTTATCAGTTTCCATGTCTATTACAATGATGTCTCTGCCACCCAAGCTTTAATGCACCTCACTTTCTGTCGGTGCAACTAGAGATCTAAAATGTAGTTAGTTCTATTATTGTTTAATACTTTTAGGATAGAATTAAGTGTTTATTCCCTATATGCTTTGCATGACAAATGAATGCCTTTTAATGTTTTTCCAATTTAGTCTTTTTATAGTGAAATCGAGTACCACATAAAATAGCATGAAAGAGGAGGACAGACTTTTGCTGGCTAGCTTAAGTGTTGTATCTGCTGACCCAGATGACATTGAGCACCAGCTACTTGCCAAGGTATCCCTTCTTGTGAAATTAGCTTAATAAGCTTACAAGATGATCTTATATCTTGTAATTGATATGTTCTTAGTCTTCTAGAGTGTAACACATGCATTTTATTTTTTTGTTAAATGTAGCTCATTTTCCTGTATTGCTTCCCACTTTTCATTGTACTTATTGGTATGATAGGATGAGAACAGAGCTGATGAAAACATCAGTCAACCTGCACAGGTAAGCGATGGTGAAAAAACTTCTGAAAGAGAAGAAGGTGATCAAGAAAGTTTTCTTACAAAGGTCCAAATTCATGCTCAATTAAGGGTAGTGGAGGCTGAAATAGCTGCAGTTTCAGCTGGCCTTGAAATAGTTCAAAGCATTGCAGGCAAATATTCAGAGAGTTTAGAAGGTGAAAAGTATGAAAATGATCAAGACTTAAGTGAACACAAGCATTTTGTAGTGGATGGAGGAGTGCTTCAACGAGCATTGGCTACTGAAAGGCTTAGAAGCCTTAAGCAGAAAAGAGGACATCTTAAGGAACAACTGAAAGCTTTTGAGAGAGATGGAAAGACATGGGAACTTGAGGAACAAAAGGTGCTTCTGAATTCAGTGAAGAATAAAGAAGAAACAGTGATCAATAGAACTGGACGTCTGTTGGATAAGCCAACAAGAGGGAAAAGGAATAATTTTTCATTGCAGGAGGATGATGAGTTTGATGCGGCAACGTCAAGGCTCATTGAAACTGTAATTTGCATTGCCCTTTAGTCCTGTATTAGTATCAGATGTCTTAAATGCAATACAAATACTTTTGAACTTTATTTTAAAAGAGTAAAATTCAGGGGCAGTAAGCAAAGTTCTATGTTTTTTGTGTTATATAATGTATCTTGAAGATAGTTTTGTACTATAGATAACATAATTTTGAATCTTTGAATGAGACACCTGGCGATTATTTTCTTTGGCAGGAATGTGATAAGCTTATCCGTAAAGGAGTGTTGACACCTTTTCACCAAGTCAAAGGTTTTGAACGCCGTGTTCAAAGGTCTCGCCCAACAGAGGATGATGGGGACAAGTTTTCTTTAAATTCTGTCTCAAAAGCTTCCAGATCTTTGTTTGCACTCTCAATAGCTTGACATTCAACAAAGTTGCTTGATGCAGCATATTTACGTAAATTGAATCCTCCCACGCATGAATTTTGAAGGCTTAGAAGGCCTATCAATATTCAGAATCCAACGAGGTTGAGAAACTTCCAAAGGATCAAACAAACCATTTAAGAAAGCAAAGAAGATGACCTGTACCTGATCAATACTGGAGGAAAGCTGCATCAAGCGATGATGAGCCATGGAATGATTCTAATCACCATGAAAGCTATGGCAAGCAGATCATAAATCTTTTGTTTATTTCAAAGCATGTAGGAAATCATCTAGATGATACTATGGTATTTTGAAACTTGATACTTATATCAAACTGAGTTCATAATCACATTCTTATAATGTTGTAGGTGTGCTTATGTGGCAAACATATAGATCCATGCCTTCTGTCATTTTCACATATTCAAATCTACATTACTGGATCTGGGTACCAGGCCCTTGGATCTGTCCAGATCCTGATACTGATACAACTTGGATATAGTCTGAATCTAGCTGGAATATGCATTCATCTTGGAAATTGGTTGGATACATATGGGCTATATTCTAGATAAATCCTCAATCGAATCTCACATAGTATCCAGTGGAAGAAAAGAAGGAAACAAACCAATAACAATAACTTAACCAAAAAAATGCTATCTTGATTGTTTACATTGATATATTTTAATTAAGTTTTAAAATATATATATATATATATATATATATGGGCTATATTCTGGATAAATCCTCAATCGAATCTCACATAGTATCCAGTGGAAGAAAAGAAGGAAACAAACCAATAACAATAACTTAACCAAAAAAATGCTATCTTGATTGTTTACATTGATATATTTTAATTAAGTGTTAATATATATAAATATATGTTTTGTAGATATTTTCAGCTGTATATATTTATAAATACATATTATAAATAGATTACACAAGTATCTTTACGATAAGTATCAATATAAAAATAAATGTATTTAATTTCACATGGTGTGTGTTGTGTGTGTGGATGTCTTGGTATTCTTTTTTCCAAGGAAAAAACTATAGATTTATATTCAAGAAGAAAGTTACCTTTTGAAGGTGCTCAGAGCACTGATATCAAATAAAAGATGATAAAAAATCCAGCAGAGAAAAGTCTTCTGCCTATATTATCTCCTGTACTGGGATAACACTACAAAACAAGAGATAACAGTCCTGTCATCTGGGTTAATGTCCTATATTTGTCTGGAAGATGTGCTTGAAGTGGTTGATCACCATGCTTTGCAAGTTCTTTGTTTCCTCCCTTATTGTGATTGGTGACTCTGGGATATGATAGTTCTATGTAGTTATAGGGAATATTTCAATGTAAACTGTGAGTGAAACCTACAACAAAATTATAAATATCAATCTTCTCAGGATTACCACTTTATCTTACTAAAGTTGAAAATATTTTGAGACTTTTTTGTCCTTTAGAAATCTATCTTTTCCTAACAGTTAATGGTTTTACTGTTTTGGTAGAAGACATCTTGCAAAAAAAGAATGATAGGAATAAACAACAGGAAGGTTCAGATTTAGCAGACTATGATTGCAAAGTTGAAGGTTGTGAGGAAGATATGGATGATGTTGGCAGTATTGAGGAAGACACTATAACTCTTGAAGGAGGATTCAAAATTTCTGCTAAAATCTTTGACAATAACTTTGATAACTTTGATTATTGATTGAATCTCCATATGTTTTGTAGAGTTTGGGTTTAAGTCCAGCTTTGCCCTCTCTGTATTGCCTTCAATTACTGGTTATGATTGTAAATTTTCAATTACCTTTCTTATTGATTGAATCTCCATATGTTTTTGTAGGGTTTGGGTTTTTTTCCGTAGGGAGATCCGCCAACATAAATCCATCCTATTAAGTTAGAGATGGAAATCTCTCTGTATTTTCTCTCTCCTGTATTTAAGATATCAGTTTTAGGGAGGGTGATTTACTAGCATGGCCCATTTGGGGGGATGATCCACTAGCTTGGATCCATCTTATTCTTCTATCTATTAAACCTTGAATTGCAAAATGCCATGTTTGTAATTTTACTGGATACACATTCCCAACTCATGGTATCTATTAAACCCTGAAATGCAAAACTCCATGTTTGTAATTATGGGTTATGATTGTAATTTTTCAATTAGCTTTCTTATTGGTTGATTCTCCATATGGTTTTGTAGGGTTTGTGACTGTTTTCTGATTGGGGTGATCCACTGACATAAATCCTATCTTAAACCTTTACCTATTACATTAGATATAGGAATATAAGATATAAGTTTTTGGGTGGAGGATCCCCATCTTAAATCTTTACCTATTAAATTAGATACATAATCTCCTTGCATTTTATCTTTCCCTTATTTAAAATATCAGTTTTAGGGTGGGGGATCCACTAGCATAGATCCATGTTAATCGTGTATCTATTAAACCCTGAAATGAAAAACTACCAATTCCCTCTCATCTATGTTACTAGTTCATTTACTATTTGTTAACTATGCAGTGGGTTAGCTCATGAACAATTGGTAGAGTGCATAAATCTTTCATGTCCCCTTTAGGTTTTTTCATGTATGAATCTCTTTCTTCATATTAAAGTTGGTATTCTCTCTCCATGTCAAATGAGTATTTATACTCCCTTAATGCAGAGTTAATATTTTCATTGATTTGTCAATATAAAAACCTTGTTATTTAAATATGCAATTCGTTTATTGCTATTTTTTAATATGTAATTTTTATTGTTTTCTTTTAAATACGTGAAATACATATGATGTTTAACTTTTTACAATTTTAATTAGCTTATTTTTCAGTTTTATACTCATGGACACAGTTTTGAAGATCTACACTCCCAAAGCTGTAGAGTACCTTGTTTCTCTTGGTGCAATCAATTCTTTGTTTGTGCAAGTAACAATGCATTGCATATAAATGATGGATTGTGTGCATTGAATGTAGATACTGTTATAAAACCATGTAAACCTTTCTCTGATATCACCTTGATGTTGTAAAGTTGGAACTTGATATATGCAACCTTCAGCATTGCAAGCTCCATAACAAACCCATGTTTAGATGGGTCTGGGTTTGTACAAATTTTTATCATCTCAGTTGAATTGTATGCACTGTTAAAGAATTGAAACTCTCTCCCATCCTAGGCTGTAGGAGCATCTTGCTTCTCTCAGTGCAATCAACTCTTTTTTGTGTCTATGTAATACTAGTTTGAATCTAGATGGTGAATTGGGTTCATTGAATTCGAACACTTTCAAACCCAACTAAACTCTTCTCTGATATGCATCTGGAGGTTGAGGTTGTGAAGTTAAAACTTAATATATTCAGCTTCCAGATTTGTAACCATGAGATTTAACCCAGGTTTAGATGGTCCAGGGTTACTTTAAATTTGTCTCTCAGATACTATGCACTGTTAATTAAGATGTTGAGTATCCAGATCACTGAGAGAGCAATGAAGGGGTTTTTGTTATTGTTTTTGGTGAATGGGACGTTCCCCCATGGTGCAGGGTATTTTATTTCTCCTCTTATTTTCTCCTGCACTTTTTCAATTTTTGTTCATTGGGGTAGCTATCCTAACCTTAATATTGTATAGAACCAATTTCAAGAATTGTCCTGCTCGAAGACAGGTTGATGGATTTTGAGGGCAGAGTACTACAGTATTCCTTTTTGAAAAATCTGGAGGGCACAAGGGCTTGAATAGAGGCTTTCATGCCTGGTTTTTACCATAGCATTGAGGAATGGATAAGGCCCATATTCTGGCCAAGGATAAGCATCCAAATTTATTCTAAATCTGTTCTATGTGTGTTATCCTAGGCAGGAACAGAGACCTGAAACTTAAGCTATTTTCTTTTCAGGTGAAAAGGCTCTTGTCCTGACTGCATATCGGATATCCACATATATAACATGTGTATGCACAGCTGACTAGTAGCTAGACCAGCATGGATGCTTGCGAGTTGTCCAGCTTGCACAAGATTTGTCAATGAATATCCACCAAGCTTTCTTATCACCAACACCCTTGGTGCATCTACAGGTCTATTGCAAGGGAGGCCTTAATGACACATAGGCTAAACCCAGGTAGTTTAGGTTGCATAAGACCTTCTGAACCACCATATAAAGGTTTAGGTTCTTTCAATATATTCGTACATCTAAAAGCATTGTAAAGTTCTAGGAATTAGAGTTTTGTATTAACATCACTGAGAGAACTATCGTATCATCTGCAATTGTCAGTTTTCTTCTTTTTCACCTGATCTCATTTACCTATCTTTTTCATGTTTCGTTAGATGTTAGCATCTAAGTCACCATGCACAATTTGGAGTTTGCTTGTGATAAGCAAAGATTTCTGAAGAAATTAATGATTGTCAAAAAGTTGAAAAGAATTGTCATAATACTACGCAAGCATGTACAATAAAGTCTATCTTCATAGTATCATACCCACATTCGAAAACAACAAAGTATCATGGAATAGGCTTCCATGATTCTACTGCCAAGTTACCTCAACTGAAAAACAAACATCCAACTACAGTGGATACATTCTCTATGACTTGAGCTCCATAACCCGCTCTGGAGTCTAACCTGTGTCATGAGTCCAACATGACCAGTTTTGAGCTTCAACATGATTTGCATGTGGGATTAGAGAATTACAACAGCTCCCACAGTGACAAATGGAATAATTGGCAGGTCTGAGATGTCTTTCGCATTTAGTGTTAAAGCTAAATATTGTTTTTTCCACTCTGAAAAATGAAAAAAATGGCAAGTGTGAGATGACTTTTATGTTAAGTGTTAATGCTAAATTTTTATTTCAAGCATTCATTGTTTAAAATGTTATTACATTGTGATGGTTGCATTTCCAAATGGCTCCATTGTTTAGTGATCATGGTAGAAAAATTGCAAATGTCTTTTCACAGTCTTTTGTTCATTTGTTCTCTCTCGAAAGCCCTTGCACCGCCTGCTCTGAACTACATCACCAAGATGACCAGCTCTAAGCTGCAATTCTATCTGCAAAAGGTCATGGAGCCTTGCTTCAGCTGCAACAGTGAAAAAAAGTGAAAACAATAAGTGTTGATGGCTTCACCATCTAATGTTAGGGAAATTTATTTTCATTAACCCAAGTTTAAATCTTAAATCTCTTGACCCATGTAGTTTGGTGGATTGATCAAAGCTTTATTAGTCTTCTTATTCTATGAAACTCATTATTATTTTCTTTGTTCATGTTTTAACCTGTGAACTTAGCTTGGAATTTACAATGTGCATATGTTGTAATTATTTCACTGGTCTTTTGTTTTATTTCTTACCCTTACTTTATGTTGCACTATGATAGAATATATAATTTTTCAAGATTCATTCCTTTACCAAATTGTTTCTGCAGGTGTTCGCTGAAGTGAAGTGTCCTCCTGTCTGTCCTCGGGGAGGTGCATTTGGGATGACTCCACTTTGTCCTCCTGGTTGTTTTCAGTATAAAGGAACTCTAGATGTTTTTTACAAGATCATTCGACAGGTGTGTTTTTTTTGTTCGTTACCAATTTTGAAATGTTTCTTTTGTTATCACAGACTGATGTTCTGTCTGTCGTGCCACTTCAGAAGGCATATGCTTCTACAGAGAATTCTAATTGTGTTGCATTGACATTTGTAGGAAGGCTTCTCTCTCCTATGGAGAGGTACCAATGCAGGTTTAGCATTGGCCATACCTACTGTAAGTGCCCTTCCAGCAAACATATTTTAGTAGTCTCTCAAATATTGATTGGTTTTTGTTTTCATTTTTATGGAAAAACAAAACTTTGGTACTGTAGATAACAGTGGAATTTAGGTTTAGGTTATTACTCTCAATTGCATATTAAACTTGTTTATTTTATTTAGATCCAGTAGCATACCTACTTCCATGATGTATGGCATGTGTTATGGGTTCTCTTTGATCTTCATTGTATCCCTTAGCAATTTTATCAATGTGGTGATCCCTCTCTTCCTAAGCCAAAACCCATTGGATTGGATCACAGAAATATCACCTAATTCTTCTCATATATGCGTAACAGTGTTCTCATTACCTGGAGGCTCTATTTACTCAACCTGTTATATATACATGGCAGAGCACCTTTTATTTGTAGATCCTAACCTTATCTGTTTTGCCTTGACAGTGGTGAGGATAATTTGGTTGAAATCTTTGGTTTCTAGCATCATTGCAAGAGAGTGTGCCCACAAAGGTCTCATCTAATGCATCAAAGCATACTATCAACAGTGTAAATGCTACTGTTTGAACCCAACAGATTTTATCATCTAGTTTTGAACCCATCAATCTAATATATGAAGATCCAGTATTAGCAATGCAACCATTCTGTCATACTCTCTTTGCATTTAAGGATCATGTATCTTGTGAGAAACATATATAATATTTTTGTACTTAAATATGAACTCAGAAATTTAATACACCAAGGCATACTATCAACAATACGACCATTACAACCATGCTGTCAATTTCCATTCAAGCATCATGTCTTTCATGAGCAATCATATATAATGTTATTGGACCTAACTTGGAACTCAGAAATTTAATACACCAAGGATAGCATGTACAATAAAGTCTATCTTCATAGTATCATACCCACATTCGTTAGTAAGAGAGGAAAACAACAAAGTATCATGGAATAGGCTTCCATGATTCTACTGCCAAGTTACCTCAACTGAAAAACAAACATCCTACTACAGTGGATACATTCTCTATGACTTGAGCTCCATAACCTGCTTTGGAGTCTAACCTGTGTCATGAGTCCAACATGACCAGTTTTGAGCTTCAACATGATTTGCATGTGGGATTAGAGAATTACAGCAGCTGCCACAGTGACAAATGGAATAATTGGCAGGTATGAGATGTCTTTCGCATTTAGTGTTAAAGCTAAATATTGTTTTTTCCACTCTAAAAAATGAAAAAAATGGCAAGTGTGAGAAGACTTTTATGTTAAGTGTTAATGCTAAATTTTATTTCAAGAATTCATTGTTTAAAATGTTATTACATTGTGATGGTTGCATTTCCAAATGGCTCCACTGTTTAGTGATCATGGTAGAAAAATTGCAAATGTCTTTTCACAGTCTTTTGTTCATTTGTTCTCTCTCGAAAGCCCTTGCACTGCCTGCTCTGAACTACATCACCAAAATGACCAGCTCTAAGCTACAATTCTATCTGCAAAAGGTCATGGAGCCTTGCTTCAACTGCAACAGTGAAAAAAAGTGAAAAAAATAAGTGCTGATGGCTTCACCATCTAATGTTAGGGAAATTTATTTTCATTAACCCAAGTTTAAATCTAAATCTCTTGACCCATGTAGTTTGGTGGATTGATAAAAGCTTTATTAGTCTTCTTATTCTATGAAACTCATTATTATTTTCTTTGTTCATGTTTTAACCTGTGAACCTGTGAACTCCAATCAATGCAATAAATGCTTTCTCTAGATCCAATTTAAGAATAAAAATTCTCAAGTTTTTGTGTTTAGTCACATGTAGACACTCTTGTGCTATAATAATGACATCATGTATCTACCTCCCTTTGAGAAAACCAAACTACTGAAGGGATATTGTATTTGAAATTTTATCTTTGATCCTTAGAGCAGTAAACTTGAAAAGTGACAAACTTTAAATATTTAGGAATGAGGGCTATGAAAGTGGAGTTCAAGGATCTTGAAATCCTCTGTTGAACTCTACACTCCACCATATTAACCAGGTCCTCCCCCATAAGGTCAAAGAAATAAAGGAAAAGCTCCATGGTCCAACCATTAGGACCTAGACTCTTGTCCTTAACGAAGGATCTTAAAACATATTCCACTTCCTCCTTACAGGTACGCTTTTCTAAAACATCAATCTTCAGGAGAGAAAAAAGTAGGATATGAATCCAAAAAATTTAACTAAGCACCCACCTCTAGATCATCCCTGATAGTATACAACCTACTAAAATATTGGACATCCCCTATCTATAGTTGATCCCATTATTGTAAGGTGTTACTATCATCATCCCTTAGTTCCCAAATGGAATTCACCTTCCTTCTATGAGAAGCAAACTTGTGGAACAATTTAGTATTATTGCCTCCAAAAGTAACCCAAATAGCCCTACTTTTTAGCCACCATTCCTCCTCTTGCAGATGAAGGACGTGGAAATTTCTATCCTCTAGAAGCAACATTTTCTTTCTGTTATTCTAAAAAAAAACCTGAGTGATTGGGATTTTCCAACATATCCATTTTTTAATCAATCTCTATGGGTTCTTCATAGTTATTTTTCTTCATATCTCTTTCCCACCTTTTTACCACTACTTTTAGTCTTTTTAGCCTATAACAAACCCTTCCATATGTGAAAAAATTTGCAATTTATGTTATTTCAACCAAACATCTCTAACAATCTTCTGAAAATCCACATCCGAAAACCAAGCATGATTAAATTTGAAAGGAAGGAACAATGGGGCAAGGTCATCTTTCCATTGCAACAAAATGGGAAAATGGTCCGAGATGTAAGCTTGTTGGATCCAAGTTCTCACATTACCCAAAAAATTTGGAAGCTCCTCTTTTATGAGAAAATGATATAGGTTTTTTCAACTCTTTCATCCCCAAATTACAATTTTTCTAAGTAGGTTGTATAGGAGAAAGGGAATATCTCTTAACTTGAAGGTATAAAACACATTCAAAAGATATTTTTCCAAAGGTTCTGATATGCATTTACCCCCCACCTCCCTACAACATTATTTTGAAGACAATGTAAGATTTAAATCACCACCCAAGATTATACCATCAACCAAAATTATCCCACTCTAATTCATTTGATCCCAAAAGGTTTGTCTCTCCACATAAGGGGCATAGAAATTTATGATTTGGATCCCTTTTTTAAAACACTTGATCTAACCTGAAATATAAATGCATGCACATGATTTATAAGAATCAAACTTAGCTACTCTCAGGGGTCCCATAGAGTAGCCAAACCCGCAGAAAGCACAAGAGCATTTAAGCCACAAAAAATCCAACCAAGGCACAAGCTAAAATAAAAGTCGAATGACCAAAAGAAGGGGGACAATATTTTAGCAAGGTATTAGAGGTAAACAAAGAAGAACACGCCAAATCTCTGTATTTAATAAAGAGATTGATGAAAGTATCAAGGCTCAAGTATTTTGATTAATCCATCTCCCTAGAGACTAGAGTAGGTCCCTAATGTTTTCCAGCCTCAAACTGAGTTGATGAATTCAAATCAATAATAAAATAAAAATAAAAAAGATGTGTGCTCAGTACTGAGGCAACCTAGGATGAGATAAAATCTCACTTCCATTCCATGGAACAATCAGCTAGACCTCGAAGGTCCACTCTTAAATTAGTTCTAAAAAAAATATCTTTGAGAAAGTCTCATAGGACACTTTTGAAGGAGTTGTCTAGTTCATGGCACCCTATACAATGAAATGAATCCTCCAATAATCCAATAGTTTTCTGTGTGATCCACATTCCCATTTTAAATCAACCTCTACCTTCACCCCCAAACCAAATTCAACCTCAACTAAAATCCATGCCACCTGCTTGTTAGAATCCACCAAAACTATGGTTATATAGGAAAATGAATTTTCCAATATTATTGCTAATATGACTCAAAGAATTCCCAGACCAAAGCTCAATAGGTAAACTAGGGAGCTCCACCCATAAATTATTTGTTCTCAACATCTCAGTGAAGGGATCAAAGCCAACATGCAATCTCTACAAATGTAAAGAACTATGACCCCAGACCTAGGTCCGATGGAGAATATTATCTGCATCCATATATTGTAGGAAATGGATCACATACCAATTATTCATAAGCATGCTTACTTTATGACAATAATCTAAATTTGGCTTCCAAAATTCCATCCCCCAAGAATTTGTTTACTTAAGGTTCCCTGCTACATAATCTCATCTTTCGACCAATTCTCTCTCTGATAATCCAACCACCCGGTCAAACATAATGTCTGCAGAAAATCAGTTCCTTGACCTCCGCATACACCTTTGTTGCCTTATATTTTTTTCCTTTGGAAAGGGAATGTGATTTCTGAGATAATAACCATAGGTTTTCCTACAAGTAACCTTGACATCCAAAGAAGGAGGAAATAGGGAATTCCCTTTGGAAGTGTGAAAACCACCACCCAGCACCTTTTGTTTATTCAAGTAATTTTTCTTTGCAACATCCACCACCTATAGGAGCTCATCTGTATCTAGGATGTCATGGCTCCCCTTACCTACCAAAATTCACCCCTCCCCAACCAAGAGGATCATTCATATCACCATATGTCTAAACCAGATCAAATAGTACAAAGACCCTCACACCTTCCATCCAAACACAAATACACCATCCATCCAAACACAAATAAAGCAAGAGAAAAAAAATTAATAGAAACATGTAAGGACCATCACTCATAAAATGCCATAACTGCGCCACCTTCCCAAAATAGATCGCTAGAATGTGATCTCCGATAAAAAAAGAAGTTAGGTAAGCCACATAAATTTTCAATGGGAAAAATCAAAATCACCAGAAATTTTAACATCTATGTTCTCAACTGGAGTGTCAAATTATCTAGTAATAACTCCAAAAAACACCTCATCTAAATAGGAATAGAAATTAAATGGTCACCCAAAGTAAGCAAGCATACCACTAAGAAAGGAGGCTTGATTACTCTCCTGTTTAATCTTTAGCAGTGTCGATAGAGAGTAAACCACCATAGAGGGTTTCAGGATATACATGCATACGATAAAAGTCACCAATATTATCCTAGATACGATTAAGGATACAAGAGTGGTAAATCCAAGCATGGAAAGATTCCCCTTTATCATATCCTTGAAACTCTACTAGCTCTTATAATAACTGAAAGGCCTGAAATACTTACCAACGTCATCTTGATACAGAGATATTGAAATCAAGAAAGGGAAGGAAGGTGCATACCCTTGAACAAACTGGTGAAAAGCGCGGTGCCTCTGTGTTATTAGTCGGCGTTGGAGTCCAAAAGAGAGCTTGTACATGCGCTTGAGGCTGAGCACGTAGGCTGTGGCGAGTGTTATCTCCCACAACACCATCTCTTCGAAGTGTATCTCGATTCTCTGCTATATACGAACTATGGGAGGCCCTAACGGAGTCCGGACCAGAGAGGTACGAACCAGAGAGAGTCGGCTAGGCCCTAACGGACCATGATGGGATTCCTATGACTGTTTTTTTCTGACTCGGCCTCGATCAGCCAGAAAGAACTTAGAATATCGGTGTGCACAAAGCCCAACCACCTCTCTGAACCACTGAAAAAAGGGGCGAATGCCATGGAAATCTGGAAAATCAGTTGAAAAAATGGGGCGAATGCCATGGAAATCTGGAAAATCGGGGGCGAATTTCATGTTTCCAGTTTTGTGTGCCCTTTTTTTGGTGGGCTAATATTAAATAATTAATTATTTTTAAAACAGTTTTTGGGCTAACTTTATTAAACTATAAAAAATGGGTTTTATATAAAAAATTCACCCTAATAAAATTTAAAATCCCTTAAAATTCGCCTTTGGGCTAAAATTCTACTCTCAAAATTTTCCTCGGTATTGACTTATTCTTTAATTGGAAAACTTCAGAATTTTCTTTAGGCTCAACAAGCATATTTTGCTAATCTACATATGTATTTTCAAATTCTTCTTTCAGCTCAATAAAATTATTTACCTGTTGATCATCTTCAAAAACTTGCCAATTTATGATATTGTCCGGTATAACTGGTCTATGACAAATTTCAATCTCATATTTTTCATTTGAGTGCATAGGAATAATGAACAGGCTTGCGGAAATAGCAAGGGAATCAACAATAGAATTTTGATCTCTAGTTTTGACTATGAAGGAATGAGACTGAAAGTTTTCCAACAAGTCTAAAACTAAATTTTTGTAATCCCTCATTCTTACATCCTTCATTTGATAGAAACCTTCAACTTGTCTAATAACCAATTCAAAATCTCCAAAAACAGAAATATTTCGAGCCTTCATATTTTTCAAAAAATCTAGACCCAAAATCAAAGATTCATATTCAGCCATGTTGTTTGTGCAATCAAAATTCAATTTGTAAGAGTAAAACTTACTCTCATCATTTGGATTTGTAATCCAACTCCCTGATCCTGCCCCTTCTTTTCCTGCTGATCCATCAAAGTACAATGACCACCATTCTTCCATCTCTTCGTCATTTACTTGTCGATTTTATGCATGTTGATTTTCTGTGTTGATTTTCTGAATGTTGATTTTCTGCTCTTATTTCTTCCTCAACACTATCAGTTGATTCATTGAAAAGAATGGCAGATCCAAGCTCAGTATCAAAAGCATAAATAGAAAAATTCTAAGTTTTATATTTACTGCTTACCATGTAGGCCATTCTATTCTCTTGATACAACCTCCTTTGCTCACCAAAAACAGGAATTGTGGCATAGGAAAGATCCATCTGCATTTTTTCCTTTAATTTTCACTGCCCATGATCTAGACAATAGCATACCAAAATTTGGAGGAACATCAACTACAACAATATCCATAACAACTATATTTGTTGGAATTTGTGTGAGGCCAACAACAACATCCTTGATTAGACCAATACATTGAACCCTCTTGGAATCAAAAGAAAAAAAATCCTTATATGGTCTTGTGATTTGCAATCCCATTCTCTCCATGATAACCTTGGGCATAAGGTTATGAGAAGCTCCTTAATCTAACATAGCATTATGCAAAGTCATATCATGAATACTAATGCTTACATAAAAAGGAGGAAACTCTTCATTTTGATCATCTTCTAACCTTGGACCCAAATATATAGTAGGATTATCTTCTTGAACATTTAATATATAAGTATCCCCTGGTTGTGAATTCAACATCTTGACTATCTTGCTTATATATGCATTCACCTTAAGAATCTCACTGAAAGGAACTGATATCTTAATCTTTGAAATTTCATTCTCAAGGTTGAAAATAGAAACATATTTTTCAGCATCTTTGACAAGAGGAGGAAGTTGAGTATTTTTCTTACCAAGTGTAGTGTCCTTTTTACCTTCAGCCATCTTTGGGGTATCATTTTTAGCTTCAGTAGCTTTTGGAGCATCTTTTTTGGGCTGCACTTTGCTTGCAATGATAGGTACATTTCTATTTCTGACATTATATTGCTTTTGCATCTCAAAAATAGCATGTTGATACCCTTTAAAATAATCTGATGGTTCTTCTCCCTGATTAGCCAAATCTGACTCATCATGCTCTTCTTTAGTCAAGAAAATTTCTGAAATTTCTTCATCAAGACAATGGATAGACTCTTTAGGAATCTGAGGCTCATCTTCTTCATCTACCAAATTTTGCTGAAAAGGAGGTCTCACTAGAGGGCCAACTTGCTGATTTCTATTCTCTCTCGGCCTTTGTTGATTTTGAGGTCTCCTAAATTGTTGATTTCTGAATTGAGGTTCATGTTGCACAGGAGGAGCAGAAGTGTTACCAAGAGCTAACCTATCCATCAACTTCTCCATGGTTTTCATCATTGAATCAACTTTGTCTTTAGAAGTTGAGGTGGATGGTTTCTCTTCTTCTTTCATTTTGGTTTTTCCCATTTTTGACTTTTTAGCAGCTATCATGTTTACCTCAACCTTAACTGCATCACTCTTCATTTCAGCAAGTGTAGGTGACTCTCTTTCCCTCAACAAGATAGAAAATTCATAATCAAATGCTTCAGCATATCTCATTTGTGCTAAGGCTTCCGGAGGTTTCAAATGGGCTGGAATTGAGTCAAAAAATTTATTAAATCTCTTTGAAAAGTTTTGGACAGATTCATCAACTGCCCTTATAAGGCTATTGTATTCAATGAGTGTTTGGACTAGATTGGTTCTATTACCCCATTTTCTTAAGAATTTATCTTCAAAATCATTCCAAGTTCTAATGCTTCCTGGTGCAAGATCCTTAAACAATTTTCTAACTTCACCAATAAAACTTTGTGCAAATAACCTTAGCTTCATATCCTCATCATCAACTTCTTCCCTATCTATAAAATCATTGAATCTATCTACAAATTCCTCTGCTAAAATTTCCTCATCACAACCCCAATTAGGAATCCTAGCAGCATATTTACTAGGAAGGTCATGCAAAACAACAGGAAGTACAAGTGGTGCATACCTAGCAGGAGCAGCCATGACTGAAGGATGAACAGTAGTTTTAGGAGGGGAAGAAAAAGAAGATGAATAACTGATATGAGGGGGACTGCTTGGTTTTTGTAAGCCACTGACAATAGAACTCCAATTTGGAAGGGGTAAACCAGCTTTGGATTTCAACAAGATTTCAAAAGGATCAGTTTCTTTGAGTTTATCTAAAGACTATTTTTCTAGTAGTAGTTCAAAGGTAACAACCTCCCAAAACTATTCCTTGTATTCTTGTGTCACTAAAGATGAAGTGTCAATTCCTATTTTTTTCAAGTCTAAGATAACATCAATGAGTTCTTTTTCACTTTCAGATCTAAACAACACTTCATGAATTTTGTCATCAACTTTATTATCTTCAGGACTTCTTAATATTTCATAGGACAAATATTTCAAATGAGATGGAGTACCTGATATTTCTGAAATTATTGAATTTTTGAAATAGTGTTTGGATTGTCCACAGCAATAGGTGGATTGGGATCAGGATTGTTCTGTGTGTATCTCCTTCTTGAAGCCACCTTTAACTTTGAAAAATGTATGGAGTCACCAAGGTAGATTGCAGCCTCAAAAAAATTTCTGAGCTCCTGCTACCTTCAGAAGTTCAGCTTGTTGATTTTGGGAATGAGTAATCTTCAGACTCCTAGCAGACGCACCAAAATGTTATCTCAAAATCAAACCCTGATAGGCTGCTAGTCAAGGAGACCCTGAGTAACTATTTCAAACCAAAATTTTAGTTGAGGCTTAGCCTCCTCAACCTGAGAGGGCTCTCTCAATAGGTTAATGATTTACAAATAAAGATCATATGGATAACTCTGTGAATAAACTGCATAAAGTGAATAATTGTTTGTACTACTAATCAACAAACATATATTGGGTAAATGGAGTCAAATGTGCTTTCACAAAACATAAAGATCAGTTTCATATGGAAGTCAGGGCATTTCAGGGTTTAAATGCATCAATAGAACAGTAGGAAAAAGGATAAACACAGTTCATGAAAATATATAGGAAGTTAGAGCACCTTCAGTGAATTCTAAGTAATATACATTCATGCCACTTCAAGTAATTTAAAGAGAAACATAATGAGACAATCAAACATCCATAACCCTTTCTAAATCCTGAGTGATGAAACAAAACTCTCTGTATTAAGATAAAAACATAGTTCTCTGATATCACAAAAAGTATGCTTGTTCAATGAAAATTCCAACCCTATGCAATTCGATTTCTTCCCTCTTATAGAGTGGTCATTACATCCTTGGATTCCTTCCAAACATTTGAGAAGAAATTTGAATTTGACACCTATCAACTTCTAAACAAACTTCATTTACAAACTGACAGTTAAACTGTATGTATTACAGTCCTAATACAACTAGGACTAAAACACTATTTATTATATCTTAAAAACCTTTAACAACCTTATCTAATCAATAAAAACTATGCTTGACAGCTAGACTTCGACCATGATGTTGTTCATATTCTTGTTGTTAGACCCCATAAACCTGCTTCTTATCCATTCCTGCAAAATAGGAGCATGTTTCCTGTATAATTGCTGAAAGCCTCATTTCTGTCTATTCGAACCAACTGCTGAAGAACTGATGCTCAAAACATGTGGCAAATGTCTTATAACCTTCATTTGAATTTGACCTTCCAGCTGTGCAAATCCCAACCTCCAAAATGTTGCAAAAACTTTCAATACTACTACGCTACAAAACTGCTGAGTCTACTGTTTTCGTAGCGCGGACTTTTCCTTTTAAAATAATGCTTCAAACCTCCATTTTTATGTGCCAAACCCCCTAGATATTCATTAATATTCTCCATATACCTCCCACCGGCATCAAAGCTCAACACCAAACCATTTTCACCTTTGAAAATTTGCAAAAATCTTTCAAACTGCATCCTACAACAGTTTCGTAGCGTGCTACGAAACTACTGTGTGTCACCTTCAGCAGTTTTGTAGCGCGCTACGAAACTGTTGAGTCTTCACTTTTCATAGCTTCCTTCCAAAATTTTAGTTTTCAACCTATTTGCACTTATTTTATCTATGGCTGATCTTCAAACTGTGCTAGTTGTATTTCCAGGTCTTCTACTCTCCTCTTAAGCCTTCTATTGTTTGCCCTTAGCTTGGTATTGACCATCCTAATGAATTTTTGCTTCTTTGATTGCAGGTAGGGTCCATATGAAGAATTGAGCTTGACTATCAATTAATTCAGGATTTGGATTTTTCTCCAACTCCCACAGTCCTTTCATCTTTTCAAAATTTTCCCTTTCTTCTGCATGCGCTCTCACCTTTTTCTTCAACTTATCAATTTCATTATTTGCTAATCTGAGTTTATCTTTAACATCTTCATAGCTGCTCTTTTCCTTCTAAATATTGAAATCCCTGTTTCTGTCTTCTTCAGGCATTGAAAATGATGTATTTGTAGTTTCTTCAAAAACATTAGCACTTTCACCTCCTGTTTGATCTATCTCCATTTCTGACTGTTTCAACTTCTTGGAGTTCCTAGCTGAGGGTTTCCTAGGCTTAAAGATAAACTCTGCCACTTCATCCTGAAAATCTAACATTTTGGATGTCTTCAATTTCTTTGATTTGCTGCCACTTGTATCCAGTTTGATGAAGTCTTCTTGTACTAGGGGAGACTCTTCAATGTCAATAGCTTGAAGTATATCATTCAAATTACCTCTTGACCCTTCTGTAACTACAGTCTTACCCTTTTCCTTTAACCTTTGACTCCTAGTCAACCTCATTTGATCTGTTTTACTAGTTGACTACTCTAGAATTGTCTCCTTAACCAGAGTTTTCTTCTTCTGTGTAGATTGAGGAGTATCTTGGATTTTCAATGTTGTTCCTATCATTGGTTCTTTAACTTGTTTTCAAGGCTTGAGCTTAAAAAATCTTCTTGACTTTGTTTCTACATGGGCAATAATATTTGATGGAGTTTTTTCTTTAGCTTGAGGACTAAAATATGTTCCTTCAATCCCAATTCTACTAAAAAAGAAGAACTCAGCCAAATCTCTGTTTTCTTTCTGTAACTCATGTAAGACTATTAACTTGACTAAGCCATGGTGAAATAATGAGGTTTCACATGAATCAACTTTCATTTGTACCTTATCATACATCTTAGCCAAACTTCTGAAAAGATAAAAAGGTAAATCTAGATATATTATCCCTGTGAAATGAAGTAAGAGTTTAAAGTGATAGGTATACACCTTGTGGTATCTCCCTTCGTAGGTGAAGTACCTCTGAATATTGTAGAGCAGATTGGAAAATGTATCTTTAACATAACTTATTGGCACAGCCTTGTTCAAGTCAACCTCTGTAAACTCTGGATTTAGAAAGATTTTGCAGGGTACCATGTCAAACTTGAAGTTTTTAAACCACATGTCTTCTCCCCTCGGAATTTCTATAACTGCTGATATCACTTCAAGGGAAATTGGTAAATTGAGGAATCCAATATTTGAGTTTGATCCTGTGAAGTTTATGGCAAATTCCTTGGTGACTAGAGTGTGTCCTCCTTGAAGTTTTTCACAAAACCTCCAACAATCTACTTTCTTAAAGGCTTCTTCAACAGACTTGTCTTCTGTAAGGGATTCTACACCCTCAGGTTCTGTTCTTAGGCAATGACCAGACCTATGACTCCTTCTTTCTTCAACCATTTTCTTCTTGAAAACCTTGTATCTTCAGAAATCTGTGATAATCCCTCTGAACACCCTGTGTCTTCAGCAAATTAGCAAATTAGGAATCAGAGCTTCCTGTTGAATGAACTGGATCACATGGTAAATGACTTCAACCTCGCTTGATAACAATCTTGCTTCCACCAGCAATGAATTTCAAATTCACTTGATAGCAAGTTTTGAAAATACTGTTGAATGAGCAGCCTCGCTTGAATTTGTTTTAGTTCTACCTCACTTGAAATATAGTTTCATAGCCTCGCTTGAATTTGTTTTAGTGAACTCTGGTCTTTCACCACTAATTGCTTCTTCAAAACATAAGCATGCATGCAATATTGTCTTGCATGAGACAAATGAAGTCGAAAACGGCCAACTGTTTTCAAATTTGAAAAGACCAATGACAATCTAACCCCTAATCGATGAAAAATGACCCCTAATAATTATAATAAATGGTTGCATGCATCAATGAGAACTTGTGGATGACACCTAATGATGAAAAATTTAACTATATTTGACAAATGTGATAGCTCAAATGCAAAACTGAGAATCCCCGATTTCGTAGTGCATGAATTGAAAATTTGGGTTTTTGCACTACAAAATCACCAACGTTTTTGTAGCACAGAATCAAATTTTTACACTAAGCATGCTACGAAAACGTGGTTTTGTGGCTTATTCATCAAATCTTGAAAAAAAAAATTAAAAATGGGTTTCAAAACATGGCATAAAACAATGAAACAAGGTTGATGAACATTGTTTGGTGATGGAATGAGAACTTTGACCCATGAGCTAGACCTTTAAAAATATAAAAATGACTCTAACCCTATCTAGCATTATGACTTAGGAACAAGTGTAACTGACCAAGTTTCAGAAAATTTTTATAGTGATAACATCACCCATCCATCAAAACTTTCTTTTTCCAGATGCTGCCGATTAATGCAATTGAATCTGAGCGAAATTTATCAAATATTGAAGAAATGAATTCTATCGATATTTCGATTAAACCTGGTGTTGTAGAAAATATTCATGTCGGTGTATCTTGTTCTCCATCAGAACTTGATTCATATCGCTCTCTTTTCGTGAATTTTATGACGTATTCGCTTGGTCTTACGAGGAAATGCCAGGCATAGATACTAGTATAGTTGAACACACTATTAATATGTATCCTGATGTCAAACCGATGCGTCAACGGCTTCGTCCTGTTCATCCAAAGAAAGTCGTTGCCATCAAAGCAGAAGTTGAAAAACTTTTGCGTGCTGGTTTCATTTACCCTGTTCCGTTAAATGAGTGGGTTTCCAATATCGTTCCTGTTATGAAAAAACCAGGAACCATTAGAGTGTGTGTCGATTATCGGGATGTTAATCAGGCTTGTCCAAAAGACAACTATCCTACTCCCTTCATTGACCAGATTATTGACGATTGTTCTGGATGCGAGATTTTTTTGTTTATGGATGGATTTTCCGACTACAATCAAATCAATATCCGCCCAGATGACCAACATAAGACAGCATTCATCTGTCCCTAGGGCACATTCGCATATAGGAAACTTCCGTTTGGTTTAAAGAACGTTGGGGCAACTTTTCAGAGAGAAATGGATTATGCTTTCAACGACATCAATCACATTGTTCAACCATATTTAGATGATTTACCAGCGCATTCACGAAAACAAATTGATCATCCGATGCATTTGAGAGCCATTTTCTTACGCTGCCGACACTACAAGATACACCTCAATCCGCACAAATGTGTGTTTTGTGTTGGTTCTGGTCGATTGCTCGGATTCATAGTCTCAAAAGAAGGAATTCGAATGGCCACTAAAGGTTCGGGCCATTCATAGTTTTCTACATATGAAGCACTTCAGATATAGAAACTTCAAGGAAAGGCTAACTTCCTGAGAAGGTTCATTCCAAACTACGCCGAAATGGCTAAAGGATTTACTCGATTATTGAAAAAGGGGGTTCCCTTCCATTGGGACCAAGTTGCGCAAGCTTCTTTTGATGTTGTTAAGGAAACTTTTCTCTGAGCGTCATTAATGTATCCTCTAAATTATCAAAATGATTATTTTTTATATATCGCCGCGGCTGAAATGACCATCGCTATGGTTTTGGTCCAAGTAGAAGATGGAATTGAACATCCGATCTATTATTTGAGTCATAATCTCAATGATATGGAAGTTAAGTACTCGTAAGTGGAAAATCTTGCCTTGGCAGCTGTTCAAGTTGTCCAAAGATTTCGCCATTATATCCTGCTCCGAAAAACAACAATAGTTTCGGATTGCAACCCCATGACTTATATCTTATCACATCAATTGTTGGGGGGAAAATATTCAAAATGGATTGTCATTTTGCAAGAATTTGATTTGGAATTCAACAAATCCAAGTCAAAGAAGTCTTTAGTTTTCGCTGAGCTTCTCTGTGACCTTCCCTCTGATAGTACTCCTACTACGTTGGAACCATCTATTCCAGACGAGTCTCTGTTTCTGATCGAATCATCTGATCCTTGGTATGGAGATTTCATCATTTATCTCCAAACCCAAAATTTTCAACCTAATACCTCTCGCTCTAAATAGCGACGTATTCGATACCAAGCCAAAGATTATCTGATCGTCGGTGATACACTTTATCGTCGTGGTGTCGATACCATTTTACTGAGGTGCCTCACTCATGAGGAGGCCGAAAAAGTGTTAAATGATTGTCATGTTGGGGCTTGTGGTGGACACTTATTTGGATATGCTACCACGCAGAAGATACTCCGCGCTGGTTACTTTTGGCCTACTATTTTTCGATATTGCATCCTCGCAGTCAGAAGTTGTCATGCATGCCAGATTTTTTATCGTAAAATCTGCAAACCACCAGCACCAATTCATCTTGTTGTCTCTGCTGGACCATTTACAAAATGGGGTATTGACTTCATGACCTGTAACCCTCTTTCGTCTGGGGGGCATGGTTATATTATTGTCGCAGTTGACTATTTTACCAAATTGGCTGAAGCGATGCCTGCATTTAATAACACAGGACAAACAGCTGCATTGTTTTTCTTCAACCACGTTATTGCACGGTTTGGGGTCCCACAGGCTATATTTACGGATCATGGGAAGCATTTTCGCAACCATATGATGTTTGAATTGATTACCAAGTTAGGATTGTCGCATGATAATTCTACTCCTTATTATCCACAATCAAATGGACAAGTTGAGGTTATTAACAAAAATCTTAAACGAATGCTTCAACAAATGATAGGAGTCCATAAAAGGAACTGGCACTTGATCCTGTACTCCTCCTTGTGGGCGTATCAAACCTCGATGAGAAACGCAACTGGATTTACTCCTTTTCAATTGGTGTATAGTCTAGAAGCTATCTTACCTATCCAATGCGAAATATCATTGTTAAAACTCGTGATTGGCTTGTTACCTGACACCTCAGAAGAAGAAGTCGTCTGTAACCACCATCCATATTAATAGAAAGCGTCTTGAAGCTGATTGGCCAATGAAGCACAAGAGGCATTATGAAACGTCACGACAAAATGTCAGCCTAAAGCATCTACTTTCGAATGACCAGATTATGACTACGACCAGGCGATATGTCGTCTGAGGAAATTCGAGCCATTATGGCATGGCCCCTATATTCAAAAGAGTTCTTGCTAAGGGTGCCTAAGACTTAGTTGATTATGATGGGATTCCATTGGCACAACCTAGAAATGGGTTGTATCTTAAACGTTACTATGCTTAATCATGAGCGTAGTAATTTTTTGTATTATATTGTTTATATGCTATTGATTTACATTCACTATCTTAATTTGTTTTTTAGAGTTTTATTGATGTTAATTAATCGCTACATTTCATCATGAGAGATGTTTGAATCTTGAAACCATTTGTTGGATATGTTGATGTTGTTAATTAAGTAGTACAAGATCTATCCTCTGCCTGAGTGTGGGCCATTTTAAAACACTCGGGCGAGTTAGTGATTTTAGAAGTTTGTATTGGTAGATCAGCGGAACAATATCGAAAGGTATATGTGATGATGAACCACGTCTAATTCCATTTCATTTGGTATTAACCGCATAATCATAAGGTTAGACTCAAAACTTGTGGTATTACAACTTACTAGTGTTTATACTGTTAGAAATCCAACACTTCTTAGATTGTTCCTAAGGGTTCGACTTTTGGAAATACATTTTGATTTTGTTCAATATCAACGCATTTCCAGAAATTTGAACACTTTGACTAATTCATTAGCTAATCAAGTTTTAGGCCGACATTTGTGACATAGGTAAAGAAAAAATTCACATCATTTAATAGGATTACACATTAAACATAAGAAAAACTCTAAAAACATATAGATAGATAGTTATAGGTTTTTACAAAATTTGTGCCCAAGACACATTGGTCATCTGACATCAAAATGCATGCAAAATGTCACAAGTAAACTAGTGGTGCTCATGGTAACATGCTATCGATCTAGCAATCCTACGGAGCAACCTCATCCAACGGTTAGGAACCCCAATTGTGTGTCGGTGCAGTCGCATGGGAATCTCTTCGATATGGCAATCCGGAATACCAAAGGTCAACCCCTCTATGTACTGCTGAAGCTCAGCCAGAGTCTCAGCCATATGAAGGTCCTGAAGGACTGCTCTCCCGACAGCACTCTCTGCTGGCACATCTGCTTCACACTCTGGTTCCTCTAATGGTTGAACACGACTGATATCTGCATTACATCAAACATTTAGTTTAGTCTTGGAAATAAATCAAAACAAAAAAACATTGTGTAAACCTTAGAAAAATAAAAGAACATGGTCAAATAATTCTTACCTATTGCACCCCACTAAGCGCCTTCTAGTAAAACTAGATCTGGATCTCCTCAGAAGTCGATGCCTGTGTATGCATACTGATCAATGGTGACAATTTGTTGCCGAAACTAGGCGAAGAATGTAGTAAATAACAAAACGGACGATTGGCCTGCATGCCGACCCATGAGTTCTACCCATCTCTGCATTCGAGGATCTCTAGGACTAGATATATCCAATGTTACATGCTGTGGCTGCATCAGTGGAATCTATTCCAAAGTGAAGGAGATAATGATTGAACCATAACTGAAATTTTTCTTCCTTCCTCCCTTTGCTTTATTTAGTTGTTCATTTATCTGAGATAGAACATCTTCAGACCAGTTGAAGACTGTTGGCTCTAAGCACTCTAGCACATACTGCATATACGATCTGTTCGCTACATGTAGTGTAATGGTGCCAGCAAGTTTAGCGATCGTGAAAAGGATGGTTCTCAAAGGAAAATCCTTTGACATCCTGGATGTTTATTTTTCCATCTTTGCTAGGTTCTGCCCCTAGATAGCAATACTGCATAATATATCCCTTAATGTCTCCCCTCCAATGGTAGACCCTGTGAGAGAAATGGGCAAACCTCTCCTCTAAAAACCTGTGAGAAAATACATGTCCTCAACTGTTATGGGTAACACTTGATTTTTAATGTGAAATGTCTCTATCGCCGGATCCCATGCTCGAACTAAGAACTCCAAGAGTTCTATTTGTTGCCTCATTCCCAATAATTTGAAGTACTTAAGTAGTCCATAATCTCTTAAGGCTCTTACGATACCCGGATCATTCAAGGAAATCATATCTTGTTCTTCATGTTCTCTTTCCCTCCATGTAATCGTCATTATAATCTGATGGAAACCTGAAATACAACCATAAGATCCATTAGATTCCACTCATTGCAAAAAACTAGGCAAATTTTGAGCACAACATGAAAACCAAAAACTTGAATTGCGCCCAACGCACTCCCTGGGTTGAGACAATGCGTTTCACATGCAGGTACCCTTCACTGTACCTACTATACAATGCAGGTTTCGACATTCAGGCGTGTGTTGCCCTCATTTTGGGTAGAATTTACCCTAGGGGCCTTAAAACCCTAAAAATTTGCAGAGAATGGAAATGAAATGAGTAATAAAGGGAAGAGGAGGTTCATAGTACTAACCTGGATCAAACGGCGACGAAATCCGTCCATAGAAACGACCGCAATCAAGGACTAAAGTTCGGGGGAAAAATCAGGTTTAGAGCTCCAAAATGTAAATCGTAACTATGGAATGGTAAAAATGAATAGTGAAACTACTTATATAGTCATTTAAATTGTTTGCAAGTTAAATTTATTGCTATGACTATAGTTTTATTATGTTTTTATCATGAAACAAGTATTTTTAATCCATTTGATGTTCTTCTGAACATGGAATACAACTGATGAACATGTTAGTCATGCAGATTTATTCAAAGAATGACATGACCACAAAGCATACTTTTTCTTCTTATTTTTTGAGCTTTGTTAAAAATGAAAAAGGATTTGAAGAGCACTTTTATCTCTTTTTTGAGCTTCGATAATAGTGAAAAAAGAACCCCTGGAGTCTCCTTTTAGCTCTTTTCAAACTCCGATAATGTGAAAAGAGTGCCGAGCACTTGCCTTTTCGAGATCGTTAAATTAAATGAATTGATATCTACTCAGTATAAGTTTAACCCTTTTCTGGACTGAGATGGATTATTTACGAAAAAGGAATACCTTGGTTAAACATGACCAAAGAGGTTTTTTCAAATATTGTTTTACACTTTTTCAGATCTGAGAGAAAAATTTACGAAAAAGTACTTTTGGAGTTCTCTTTCGTCCTCTTTTTCAGACTCTCTAAATATGAAAAAGGATCAGGCTATCACTATCGTTAATCTCGTTAAAACATAAAATAGCGACGGGCTTGTCGATCATAACAAAAATCAAGTTTCATTCATCGCTAGACTCGTTAAATTATTAAATATTTTATTCTCCCAAAGGGTTGAATTATAGATTAAGAAAATGGTATCCTCCTCAAGCTTGTTAAAAAATAAAGAGGCATTGGTCGACAAATGACCGGGGAAAATTTTGGAAAAGTAAGCAAAGTTTCTTTTTGGTAGCAAGTCACTCTTGAACATGACACTTCTTTCACTCCATGTCCGTGACTGTTTGGGTTGAGTAATCATCTTGACGGTTCATTCACACCTATGGTTCATCATACCTTCACTTCAGTTTTGGGTCAATGCTGCCAACTCATCACAGTGTCGCCAATATGTTCAAGAGAAGTCATCCAGTGATTAAAAACTCATCCTTCTGCAATACTCATAAACCTTCATTTTCATGACTGTCATCCCTGACAATTGTTATATCAAGTCATACCCTTGTCTCTGAAATCAGTAACTCTAGTTTTGCAATCAGGTGACGTCCTATCGACGACAAATCAATATCTAGGAAGTTCACTTAGAAACATCAGATTCTAGTACCATGAGGCTTGTTATAGCATCGACAAGATCCTCGCTTCCTAACCTTTGACCGAAATATTTTGTTTGGCGTTCTACATCGAATCATCTATTCACGCCTTACGAAATTTACTGTAGTACCTTGAGGGCCATTTACATTAATGGTGGTTCTCTCACGTTTGTTACCAGCTCACATCATTGGCTGGTAATCAAACGATGTATTTCCATGTTCGACTACAAATCATATATTTGCATGGCTAGACTTGTACCCGAATGATCGAGTGAACGAGACAAGAAGACCCCGGATCTAGTTTCATCCATCCAGGCTGCGATTTCAGGATTGTTGCACACATCATCTGTATGGTGAGTTTACATACATATTTTCATGCAAACATGAGCCTATATCCGTAGGCATGTCTGCATTTGGGCAACATTCCAATGAAGACGACTTTCTGAATTATGTACATTTTGTTAGATTGTTTTATGTGCTAAACATGGGAATGCGTACCCTCAGCAATTATGATCAAAGACAATATATCATGATGTAATGTATTGTAATATTGATGCAGGTGACCATTCCGCTTCGTTTCCAGACTCATCACAGTTAAGGCATCTCAATCAAATGTTCTTATTATTTGGATCTCATGCTTTAGGGGGAAATTGTTATAGGTCAATTTGGGGACCATTCCCAATGACCTGGTTAACTGGACATCATCTCCAGGACCAATGATCAAGGGTATATCATTCCCTATCATTTCAATTTCTACATTCCCTAAGACAAGAAACAAGACAAATCAAGCAAGACTTTCATCAAGCAAAGGTTTCCAAGGTTTGAAGCTTATTATATAACATATGAGAGCTCACCAACGCAGGCTCTAAGGGGCCTAAGTGCATCACATATGCAGGTAGCCCCATGCAAGGTTTCTCTAAAAATCACTTCCCGACATTCACAGGTGTGTTGGTCACATTGGGAGCGAAATTCTCATTCTTCCGAAATCTCCAGTTGGCTAGTGCCTTCTAGAAGATTTCACATGTTCAAGCTTCAGATCCAAGTGTCCATTTGACATATACATGACTGGAAACATGTCTTTCCTATTATTGGAAAGTCATTGATTGCAAAACAACCTACAATTCATCTATAAATTTCGCACAAACCTAAGTGCCTGAAGGAGGAAGAATTTGAGTAGAGAAATGCTGGAGAATTTTCAATTGAGAGCTAGATTTGTGTAGCTGATGTTGGAGAGATTTATACTGTGATGAGGCTTGGGATCGATGCTGGAAGGGTCACTTCAAATCATTCATTTGGTTGTAACCTCTCCTTCTATCATCAATAAAGAATACAACTTATTTTTCCCTATATGCATCTGTATTGGCTTTGATTTTCCATATTGCAAGATCTTAGTTGATGCGTATAGTTTATGCTTTACTGATTTAGCTAACTAGCTTGAATAGATATCTATATTATTGCATATTCTGTTGTTTCAGTTTTCTTTCTTTCATGAAGCATTCAGCTCACAAACCGCTTGAATTTGAAGCTACAACAGAAGCAACAGAAGGAGTCTTTTGGAAGCGACTGAACAAGTAAGCCTCCAATCCTCTCTGTGTATCTTTTCTGAGTTAGGAAAAATAGTCGTATAGTCTTTCACCTGTTGTTATAGACTAGCACCCTTCTAGGGAAGCATGATTTATTCGTAATTCACGATTCTGGCCCAACAGGGAAGTTGGTTGAGAGCCGTGCAGTTGGGTCAAGAGGAAGAAGGGAAAGGTTGTGAAAGTCTTCAACGCCAGCACATCCTCAAGTTGAAGTTGAGTCTTCAGTGTGCATGTCTCATGAAGGCGAACCTATCATGACAGAAGATGAGAGAGAATTTAGGAAGGAAATATTTGATAAGACTAAGATGCTCAAAGTCATATATGAGGAAAGGAATGTAAGGATGCAATAAGAGAGTTCAAGGCCTCCAAAAGGAGAGGGTTCTCCAGGAGGAGGAGGCCATGGAGATGGCAAGAAGCCACCATCTACTCCACCATCATCCTCACCACCATATTCACCTTCCTCGTCATCATCTTCCACTACCGCAAGTCTTCCATATGTTCACAAACATACTTCCAAAGGAGCTTGTAAATCACCTTTTCTTGAACTTGATGTTAAGTTTGATCTTCCAATGTATAATAGCAAAGTGAATGCAGAGAAGCTAGATAATTCGATTCGTCAATTAGAGGTTTATTGCAAAATTCAAAGCCTTCAAGAAGATGATATAAAGATTCAATTGGCTTCTTTGAGGATGGAGGGATCAACACTTGTATGGTGGGAAGCAAAGACACAAGAGGATATTAAGAAAAATGGTAAGATCTCAATGTCTTGGTCAAATTTTATTGTTTCCATTGAAAGGAAATTCTATCCTCTAGCTTACATGTAAAAACCTATTATGAGTTGGGAAAATTTTAGACAATTGAAAGGTCAAAGTGTGCAAGATTATACTTATGAGTTTAGGAGAAGAGCTCTTATGTTAGGAGTTGATTTGCATATCAAAGAAACTTTGATGAAGTACATAGGTGGATTGCATAGTTATCTGAAACACACCATCCTCATGTTCAATCCCACTACTTTAGATGAGGTCTATGTGCAAGCTACACACCTTGGGGCAGGAGGGAAAAATGTACAAGATGAGGGTAAAAAGAAACCATTCAAGGGTGGTGAAAAAGGAAAGGGTTTCAAGGGTAAAAAAAGTAATAATAATACATCCATTAAGAAATAAGGGGAGAAAACCACATGTACCCATTTTTCCAAATAGGGTCATGATGAAGCCCATCGTTGGAAATTTCATCCAGAATTGAGACCTAAGAAATCTAGCAATAAGGGGAAACAAAGGACAACTGCCACCACACAACAGGATGTTGGATCTGATTCAGGAGATGCGACTAAAATTGTAGCCATGGTCACAAAGGGAAAAGAAGCCATAGCAATTACTAGTTCCTCAAATTGTCACAATCACACTCCAAATGAAGAAGAAAGAATAGATTTGTTCCATGTAAGAGTGATCTAAAAACATACAAAATTGACACACTATTTGATAGTCAGTCTCAAGTGAACTTAATCTCAGAATACTTAGTCAAGAAGCTGAATCTTGAAACCTTAACTCATCATAAGCCATACCCATTGGGTTGGATAACCAAATATACAAACTTACAAGTTACAAGAAAATGCATTTTTCAGTTTGAAATTACCGCAAATTTTATTTATGAAGTGGAGTTAGATGTTGTACTGCTTCACAAATCTGGAATTTTTTTGGGTAGCCCATATCTCTATGATAGGAAAGTAGTCTTCTATCGCCATGAGAACAAGTACCACTTGTTCAAAGATGGGGTGGAATATATTGTGAGAGCTCATTACAAAAATCCAAAACTTTCTTTGGTTAATGATGGGCAAATTAAGAGACTAATAAACTCAAGAAAAAACTTTGTGCTTCTTACGATCAAGAAAAACAATGATAAGGATTTTGAATATTTTGAAAGTTGTGATGATAGATTAAAATATGATTTGTTTGATATGGTAATTAAACATGGGTATATGTTTCAAGAGCCAAAGGGGTTACCTCCCAAGAGGGGAATCAAACATGAGATACACCTACAACATGATGTTCCACTCCATAACATTGGCATGTATCGCATGTCGATAATGGAAAGTGCAGAAATCAAGAAGAAAATACAAAAATCGTTGAAAAAAGTTATCATTCATCCATCTACCTCGCCATGTGGTTCACCGATTGTATTGGTACCCAAGAAGGATGGTAAATGGCGCATGTGTGTGGATTTACGAGCACTCAACAAAATCACGATAAATAATAGTTATCCACTCCCAATGATTGATGATTTTCTTGATCAATTGAGGTATGCAAAGTATTTCAATAAGTTATATTTAAGAAGTAGTTATCATCAAGTTAGAATAGCTAAAAAGGACATATGGAATACCGCATTTAAAACTAAACAAGGATTTCTTGAGTGGCTTATTATGCCTTTCAGTATTTGAAATTCTCCAGCTACTTTCATGAGAGTTATGAATGATGTTTTAAGATAATTTCTAGATGATTTTTTTATTGTCTACTTAGATGATATTTTGATATTCAACAGATCACGAGAAGAACCTGTCATGCATGTGAACAAGGTGCTTGATGTCCTGAGAAAAGAGAAATTGTTTTTAAAAATTTCGAAGTGCTAATTTGGAAAAACTTCTTTGGTGTATTTGGAACACATTGTTGGAGAACGTGAGCTGAAGATAGACCCCTCTAAAGTTGAGGTCATTGTGAATTGGCCTACAACCAAGTCAGTCACGGAGGTAAGAAGTTTTCTAGGAGCAGCATAGTATTGGAGGAAATTCATTGCCAATTTTTCCTCTATTGAAGCCATGCATTGATGAGTGTTAAGAGAGTCTTCTAGTGTGGAGGAACTCAACAAAAAACATTTGATGTTTTGAAACAAAAGATCATTTCAGCTCTAATATTAGCATTACCAGACTTGAGACAACCCTTTGAGATTCAGACAGATGCAAGTGACTATGTCATGGGTGCAGTCTTGTTACAACATGGTAAGCCTATTTATTTCCATTCATAAATTTTTAATGGTGCAGTGATAAATTATCCTACTTATGATAACTTATAAGGACCTGTATGCGTTTGTACAAAGTGTGAAGAAATGGAAACATTATTTGATGGGAAATGAAACCATCATTCACACCTATCATCAACCATTGCAATACTTACAATCACAAACAATTACAGCATTCAAGGCACCTTCGATGGATGGGATTCTTGCAGAAATTCCACTTGGTTATCAGGTATAAGAAATGTATATACAACAAGGTTGCTAATATTCTTTCTAGGCCTATTTTAAATGCAGCTACTTTACTCAATAATACTTCTTTTTTACATGAAATTTACATTGAACAATATTCTATTGAGAAGAATTTTAAGATGTTTATGAAAACTTGAGTCAAGGGGGCCAAGTTGAGGAATTAGATTACCATGTTCATAATAACTTGTTGTATCATTTGGGCAATATTTGTATTCCACAGGGTGAGAGAGTCAATGTCATAATGGAAGCACACACTTCTCTTATTGTGGGACATTTTGGTGTAAGCAAAACAAAGGAAAATCTTTAGAGGTATTGTTATTGGCCTCGTATGCTTGAAAGTGTGTCACATTTTATTAAAGGTTGTTCTTTATATGTAGTCAGTAAGCCTAGTAATAGGAAGCTAGGATTGTACACACCACTTCCGGTTCCTTCACGTCCATGGGAAAGTATCTCAATGGATTTTGTTGGAGGTCTTCCTTTGTCGAAAATAGGTCATGATTATTTTTTTGTAGTTTTGGATAGGTTCAGAAAAATGTGTATTTTGATGCCATGTAAAAAGCAAGTTACAGCTGAACAAACTTCTTATATTTTCTTTCAAAATGTATGGGTTCATTTTGGGTTGCCTACATCTATTGTAAGTGATTGAGATTCTCAATTTGTTGGGAATTTTTGGTCAAGTTTGCAGGACTTGATGGACACTAAGTTGAAGAAGAGTAAAACATTTCATCTGCAAACAGATGGTCAGACCGAGGTGTTTAATAGAGCAATCATTCATCTTCTTAGAGGATATTACAACAAACATCCTAAGTTGTGGGATGAATAGTTGCATTACATTCAACATGCTTACAACTGTGACAAAAATTATTCTAATCAAACATTTCCATTTGAGGCATGTCTTGGTTACTTTCCAAAGTCACCATTGGATTCCATCTTTGGGAAAGATGTAGCTATCGATGGACATAGTGACATAGATAAATCAAATAAATTCATTGAGAAAATTTAGTTGATTCATCAAAAAGTGCAAGAGCAACTAGATAAAATTCAAGGCAAGTACAAGGTGAGGCATGAAAAACATCGGGTGGATCATAAGTTCCAATTTTTTGATGAATTTTGGCTTCACATTAGGTAAAAATATGAATCCAATCCATTATGGTCCTCTCAAAAATCTAGAAAACATTGGCAACAATGCCTTCAAGCTTGATTTTCCTTCATACATGAAAATTTATTCAGTTGCTAATGTTGAAAATTTGAGATTGTATGAGTCTCCTTTGATTGAAGATCAAGGAGAGAATGTTCAGCTTCCATCTATTGAAGATTTTTCTCTAGATTTATTTGTTGAGATACAACAAGACACCATACTTGACAGGAGGACAAGGACATCGACAAAGGGAAGTTTTGGTTATCTTCGAGTGGGGCTTAAAGGAACAAATCCTTCCAAGGACAAATGGATTGAAATTGGGAAGGTGAGGGAACTAAAGCCTCAGTTGTTCAGCAACTGAATATGATATTTTTGGTTCCAAAAGCTTTCAGTGGGGAGGAATTATCAAGGGCTTAGTTTTTTGCTCAAAAATAAAAGTTCTTAGATTGGCTCGGAACCTGAACGACCACGTAGTGCTCATCGTTTTGAGTCCAACGCACTTCCTTTCATGAAAAAGGTCATCGTATGCTCCTAGAAATGACTTTTGTCTGCTTTTCCAAACATGTAAATTTTAAAAAAAGAGAGACAGTTAGATGCCCAGTCAGCAATCTGTACTGCTGACGTGGAAGATGACTTTGCAAGGTCAAATTTTGGTCAAATTTCTATAGGCGAATGGGAATATGCCACTTGGCAGCACGACACTGGTTCGAATGGTTGGTGCTTTGTTGAATTTTTATTGGTTTAATTCAAGGCCAATAGGGTGTTGACATGTGGCAAGCCTAGAGGCTGCCACGTGCCCCCCTTTCAAGTTGTATGGTATGGTAAATTTGTTATCGAAGGATCGGGCGGAGGTTGAGGTTAGTCCCTACGACGTCCCCCACAACATGCGTAACACTTACCAACTGTGTTATAAAATGGATCTTACTATGTATAGCTCCATAATTGTATTTATATTAAAGAAAAGTTGTATGCGGGGGTAAGCGGGGGCCAAACCTGAAGGGCCAAGCCCCAGTTCATGGAACGTCGCACTATGACCACCAGCGGAGAATGTTAAGCGTGGAGTTAACCTAGATTTATTAATCTGTTATCACATCATTAGCGCTAATCGAAAGCATTAATCCAGATTTAGATAATTGTGGAGTTAGCGCATTAACTCCACTTAAAATTTAATTGTGCACTAATTGGCAGAGTCCGACTAAAATGGCAGAAGTGCCAATTTGACTGCAGTTGGCTCCATTTTGCCAAATTTAGCGGAGGTTTTCTAGGGAAAAATTAAATAAGCCATAAATTTTGCAATTGTCGATGAAACTAAGCTTAGAAAGAGGCTAGCTATCCATTTTGAGCTATTTTGAACACATTGGAGTAGGTTACAGGAGCAAAGGCGAATTGTAAACAGGTCAATTTGACAATTTGAGCATAATATAAAGGCCCAAGCCATGGAAGCTAGACGAAGGAGATGTAGCCCAGGAGGGGTGAACTCCTTCATCAAATACCTATGTTAATTTTTTGTATGGTGAAGTTTTGTACTTTTATTTTTGTTGTTAAGCTCTTGTTTTTATGTTTAATTTCTCACTAAATTGACATAAAATTCACACATGAGACTTGATTATTTGCAAGAAACCTTGACCCCTTAAGCACACATAAGACACTGAATGTATAATATAAATGAGTAATTAGCACAACAACACTAACATACTGAATTCGGATCAGTGCAGTTGAGCACTGAAATGGTACAATATAGGCTCCATTTCCCACTGTGATTTTACAAAGTTATGATAATCAAGATTGCGCATTGGATAAGGGAAATTGGCAAAGTTTAGTGATTGAACAGTAGGATTTCATAGTACACAGTTGAGGGAAACTATCCTCTAGGATTGCATAGTGTGCAGTTCCAAGAGGTATAGGGTGTTTCAATATGGCTTAGGAATGCACAATGCACAACTAAATAAGGTTGAAGGGTTAGTCATGAATTTCACAAGTGGAGAGGACCAAGAAAACTCCAAAATTAACAAAAGAGTGAGAGTAAGAGCATACGAGAAGTCGTCAACATTATCACACACACATATACAATCCAACACATGACCATAAGATGTGTAGTACCCAAAATCAACATGTATACAATAAAACAACAATAAAGCGACACTTATCTCCAAGTGTGACACTTAAGATGTACCTTTACAACACAAGTTTCAACTCCAACCAAAAGGCGCGCTATGCCATAAAAATGTGTCCAGCACATGTCCTTATGATAAATAACATCAATTAGTGCAAGAGAATGTGTTGAAGCTGCCTCTAGGAGGTATGTCATGGTGCTCTTAATATGTGTGAAAACAAGTGAAAGAAACACATGAAAGAATGAAAACGACACTTGCAAACAAAAATAAAATACAAGTGACCCACGCAAGAATGAAATTAGGCAAAAGGGACACTTGTAAAAGAAATATCAAGAAAAAAAGACACATATAAGAGAAAAAGAAACAAAAGTGACACTTGCGAATTCAAAAGAAATAGTTGAGAAACTCATCCAGTGGAAAAAGCATTTACAAACATGAGTGAGAGATGCTCCTTATACCCGAACTATGCACAAATCTCAAACAAATCTCCAAAAGCGAAAGATGAACATAAGGATGAACTTTGGGTTGTACTCTTTATATAGGGAGTCCATACATGCCATGAGGTTTATAATTGATGAGGATACTTAGTGCATGTTTGGAAACTAGGAGCCAAAAGTACACTCCTTGTCGGGAAAGAGTGTGTAATCCTTGTTTGCAAAGGGATGCCCTCACATTGTCTCTATCCATAAGGATTGTGAAATCTATGTTTCTAGGAACTGCGCAAGCATTGTCATGAAGAACTGCACAAGCATTGTCCATAAAGATTGCATAGTCTCTGTCATTAGGGATTGTGCAGTCATTGTCATCAGGAATTATGTAGTCATTACGATTAGTCATTTCACAGTGCTTGACTTGCAAGGATACACATTGATTGCTAGGCTTGCTCAAAAGAGGTTTGTTATAAGAGCATCAAAAGATAAGCATGTAAAAGCATGTCACTTCAACGCTTAGAATTCTTGCAGGAAGACTTGAACACTTGAATAGCATGACCAAGCACAACCTTAATGGCTTGAAATGAAGTATGGGATGACCATAAGAAGGCTCCAAAATTTGGAGGGTATTTTTCACAGTGACAACATGCGGCATGATACTTTCCTTCTTCATCCACGAACATTTATGCTTAGGCTAGAAACTTGTATGATGTCATGAGATAATCCGTAAACATTAAGGGTGCCAAGTCACCTACATGTTGTGGTAAATTTTCATAAAGACTATCATTCTACGAGAGAGGGGTATCCTGCTACATGGCACCCTCCAAAGGGAATTTATAAACTTTAATTTTAAAAATATTTCAAAAAAATAATTTTGATATCTTTATAAATGTAACATTAAAGAGTATTTTATTTTTATTTTGTTGTATAAAATTTATTTCTATTAACATTGTAATTAGTAACTAATTAAACAAAAATAAATCAATAAAAAATAGCTCGTTTGAATACTCTTAGTTACTTTAACTACCATACAATTTTTTTTCATAAAAGAAAAGAAATAATACATCTAACATCATGCAAATTTACTCGGGAAATTTGTTTATTCTGTATAAAAATGCCTTAAAGATGTGTAAAATAAGAATGGTTGGATCGTTAATTCACCAATAAAATGCCTTAAAGATGTGTAAAATAAGAATGGTTGGATCGTTAATTCACCAATCCTAAGGTAATTGGTAAATGCTCCAAGATTTCTTCGGTTGAAAAAAAAGGTAATGGGTGAATATGAGGGTAGTATTCATTTAGTTTTTAATTCAAATTTATGGAAACGAAAAAAAAGGGGATAGAGAGTTTAATTCCTATGCTTCTTGTGAAGTCAATAGGTTACGCTCATTTGGAAAAACACAAGTCGAATATGCTTACCATCTATACTTGCTTTCGTAAATGTGAAAAATGATACATTAAGCATTATAAAAATTTGTTTTGAGAAAGACTTTTGATTATATATAAAAATGTTTCAAACATAATTAAAATTTTAAATTATTGATGATAAAATAGTTAGTAAATATAGATTTGGTCCTCATATAATTAGTAATTCAATTTTTATAAAAATATTTTATAATATTTCAAGTCTCTTCATAATCATGCATTTACCACCCAAAGAAATTTAGTTCAAGACCACGTGTTGCCCCAGACGGGCCCACCCCACTCATTCGATAAAACACAAATAAGATATGCTCAGCTTATCTAGATGGGTAACATTAAAACGTTTTTTCTTTTCTTTTGTAAATTGGTAACATTAAAACGTTACTCAGAAAAGTAGTCCTTATCACTTCCCTTTGATTTTGAAGTGAGAAGCGTAAGTGCAATTTGATCTCGCTAGTGATATGACTCTAAAGCACCGTCTTCATGAAAGCCAAAGGCCGATTTCACCCTAAATTCAAAATATCTGGTAGATCTCCACCATCATATTTCTAGTGGGGTCCTCATAAGTGGAGATTTTCAAAAGACATGATGTACACTTTCTCTAACAAAAGAGAAAATCGAAAATTATTTGCCTTTTTACCCAACGCAATATCTCTACGTTTCAACGATTTCATGATAAAGAAGGATGCCAACACAATCTGGATTGATTGCCACACAATTAAATTTCAACGAAAATGAATAAAAGTTTATTGAGACTCCTTTTATGTCCACTCTATATACAATGTTTTTTCGCTTTTCGATGGGAAAACTACTTCCGCTAATATGGTTTAGGTGATTTTTTCAACACGAAAAATACACTGGTTTATATTAGATGTGCCAGTACAACTTGTATTCCGAAAAGTCTTAATCATTACAAAAACTTACAAAAATCTTTTATCTTGTACTGAGACAAAACAGTATGACCATATACCAGAATATACCAGTCCATCATTACCAAAATTACAAAGACGGAAGCAACCACTTCCCGAGCATTCAGCAGCAATGTTAACACATAAAAAGAACAAAACAGAATTAACGAGAAAAATCAAAAACTATAGCAAGGACAAAAGAGCACCTTGTCATATAAAAGTTATGGCTCCGCTAGCTCCGCATCTGTCCGATCTGAATAGCTGATAGAACATAACACCATATCTATCTTCCAGTCCTTTCTTCGATAACCGATCAACAACAATGTTCTTCTCTCTGTAGACATGACGGAAAGAGATATCCGAAAAGGAGTTCTTCAATGAATTAATTCTCTCCAGCCAATGAGCAATCGATCCCACATTGATTGAGACTTTCTGATTCATGTAATCTATGAGAAATTTGGAGTCCCCAATTATCCACATCTTATCCAAGTATAACTGGCTGGCGAACCATAAAAGTCCCCATAAGGCCAGAACTTTAGCCTTCATGTTCGAACCAGTGCCTCCGTTCCAGTAAATCTTGTAGTAGCAACCCGGGGAGATGATGAGCCAAGCCCCACAGCCACATTTAGAATGTTGTGAGGCCCCATCAAAAAAACCTCCAGGATAGTGAAACTCATAGGGATGTAATCTTTTAGACAGGTCACCTGGAGGCTTATTAATACCTTTCAAACTTTCCCTAGAACTAAGAATCCGAAAAGCAGTATAATTCGGGTGGCTGGAAATCCCTTCAAAAATTTTCCTATTTCTAGTGCACCAGATGTACCAATGAAAGAGAATCGGAATAGTTCTCACCAGTTCCCCTCTGTGAAGCCACCATTTCAAACATTCCTCCGTAGACTGGTAAACCAGAGTGTTTATCTTCAAATTCCCACAAACAATGGCTAAAGTCTCCTAAGCATATGAACAAAAATAAAACATATGGGAATTATCCTCCTATGCTTTCCCACATAGAAAACACATACCAGGGCCTTGCCACCCTTTTTTCTGTGAATTAATCCAAGTTAAATTCTTATCCTTCCAAACTAACCCTAAAAATAAGGCCATTTTTATTTGAGCCCTTATTTTCCAAAATCTTTTAAACCAATAGCCAGGTTCCTGTGCCACCCTGTTTTTTATCAATAAAGCATAAATTTCCCTTACTTTCAGACCTTCATCCTCTTTCTTACCTTCCCATAACAGCCTATCACCTTCATTACTCCTACACAGTCCCATCGAACTTAAACTATTAGTGTACTTCAGCCAAGAATCCTTAAACTTGTAGTGAAGCGCGGATGGCCCATTAAATCAATTATAGTTTATGAGTGATTTTACAAAATGGCATTAATACGGTTAGGTAGTTTTCTCAATGTCCTTCGCGATAAATTATAGGCTATGGTTTGGTGGTCGAAAGTTGTAATATCTTGAGTGGAAGAAATAGTATAAAAAGAAAGGGCTTAATAATTTTTAAAATCCTATCTAGACGATGAATTGTTGCTAATGGTTATTAATTTTGAATTAGGCAAATCCTAGCTATGGTAAGTTTGGAAAACCCCTTGTAGAGGGGGATCCCGAACACTCCTTTTATCCTTCCGGCATCTACACTACCTCTCATTGAAGATGCCCATTGTGGGTGTGCCTTCTCATGAATGGCGGTCTTCAATAGTACGATAGCTACGTTTATATCACGATCATCATCATACGCAAGTCTCAAATCAATCACCTCCTACTCTTCTTTGAAAACAACCATGGAATAGCTTTCCTTTGTTGACCGAGTCACTGTAGCCACAGGTCTTCCAATCACGCAACGAAAACCAAAATTTTCTTTACACTCGGAACAAACATCACATCATCGAGTACGAGAGGGAAGCCAAAGTCCCTCCTAAAAAGTCATTGTGCAATCTTGGTCGGGTTATACCTCCATCATCTCCCATCTCGATGTGGATTTGGAGAGTCCTTCTCCTCAAGTCACTAAAAAATTCTCAATTTCCCGTCATATGGAAGGAAGCACCACTATCCGGATACCGCACACTACCCATCATTTTTCTTGCCCATACACGCAATGAGGGTAAAGTCAAGCTCGAAATTTGAAGCTAGAGCTTCGAAATCTGCTCCTCCTCCTTAGCGCTTCTTTCCTTCCTTCTTGTGTGGAAATTTCGTATAATATTGTCCTTAGTCATGAAAATGAAAGCACTTGATGTTCCAATTCTTTTCTTTTCCATCAGAGCATAAGTTCTCCTCATCCTCGGCCTTGGATGAAGTCTCATCTCGAGGTGTTCGCCTAAACTCATTTTGTACCAAGTTGAACCATAGTTTTCCTAGTTTGGTAACTTCTCCCTCCCATTTACCAAATCTTGTGCTGACCCTTGGAAGACCTATAAGTGCTAGGCTTACCAAATCATCTTCTACAACAATAATACCAAAACTCCCAACTTCATCATGAAAATATGTGAACCCGCTCATATACTATTGTGTTGTGTCGCCCATACTTGCATCTTGATATAGTGAAGTTTTCCTTAAGTTCCAACTTCTTGTGGTCACTAATTTTTGAATGAACAAATCTATCGATGCTTGCCACATGCCGCCACAAAGTTTCTTTCCCGTGGAGATTAGAGACAATATGGTTCTCATACTCCCTCCAATATGATCCTCATCGCCTTGGCTACACTCTTCTTCCAATATTCTAGATTCGAGCATCAACTGCTACCGATATCAGGATATCATTATTAATGAATTCCTTCAATCCATTATCTTCTAGGACTACCTCCATGTTGTCCTTCCAGGAAATATAATTTTAGCTACCCCCGAGAGAATACTCAAGCCTTAGACCATAGAACGTCATCCTGGTAGCTTTGAAGAATAGATCCTCCAAACTCGTTCCTCCTGCAAAGACAACTTCGAATAGTCCTCTCTACGGTGAATCCTGCTCTGATACCATGTATAAATTAATTGTAGATTCGAAACTACTCATGTAATGTACTAAAAAATAAGACTAAATCTACTCTACTCATCTATGGAAGAAAATTCATGATTGAGAACACATATCAAAACATGTATCATGATTTAACAGACATACAAAAAGATTTATCTAGGGGGAAGCAACTGCTGAAAACCCATTTCTATTTGTATTGCATTAATCAAAGAATCTTAATGAATAAAATATGTTTGTTCAAGCTTGAGCACAATCTACACAAGTATCTTCTATCCTTTGTCTAAATGACTGACTTTGGCCAACACTTCGCCAATTTTCAAGCTCTCCAAGCTCATATTTCCTTGCGTTGTTTGAGAGGAACTAATCCATATTAATTAGGGAAATTACTCATTGAGAATTGTGCAATTCTTGTAGGCCTTCCTTTGACTCCATGTACCACCTGTATAACTTGGAAAATTATACAACCGATAGTAAACTTTCCTTGAACTCCAATCTCCACTAGGTAACTCAAATTTCATGCATGCATGAATTAATTTATGTTGATTGATCAGTTAAGCACTAGAGTTGGATCCCACTACTAGACCTCCCACTAGTTCCTCCAACAATTGGAACTAGTTTAACTGACCTTAAGTCAATTTAACTGAATGAAATTGTTACAACTGAGATTAACTCAACCTAGGCTCCTAAAATTTAGGTATCATTGTATACAACTCAATTTAAGCCCACAACTCGAATTAACTAAGCTAATTGAGTGATAACAACTCAGTTAACTCATTCAAGTTGTCTTGTGATGTGGAATTTCGATTCTCTCCTAATTTAATTCAGAGAAAATTTGTATTAGAAATTTCTTGCCCCATTTCCCATTTAATCTCCAAATGGCTTAAACCTTGCAGTGGAAACTTAGAATCACAAACAATCACATCAATTTACAGATTTTTCCATTTTTCTCTATCATTTGGATTTTCTACTCAACATAATTCAAAACTATAGACACGATCACATAGAGAAGAAATGCACAAGATTATAGAGAAATCCTAAATTCATTATTACCATAAAATACATACATGACGACTTACAAAACTCGTGTCCGCACATTTTCTCATAAAATTTTCTTGGGAGCTTCTCCTCCTCCAAATTCATAAGCTTTTAATTCATGGGATACCTTTTCCGACCATATTATCATACACACATTTACAGATAAAAGACACTAAGAGAAAGTATCTCAACAAAAACATTGAAAATGGAACATATGTCAAGAGCCTGAAACTACCAGGTTCCTATCCCTACACCTGTTGCATTTACAACTTTGCCCACTTGACTTGCATTAAAATAAACCGACAACTTAGTAGAATGGAAATGGGACACATGGAAAATTAAAACCTACATTCCTAATTTGTACAAAAATAAAATCTCTCTTTTAGAATTTACATTGGTCACTCTTTGTCTCGAAAACATGGGGTTTATGCTCCTGCACCACTTGGGAAATATTTAGCTATATAATATGATTATAAATTAGTAAGAGCATTTTTATATTTTATTGGTGATTAATATTTTAGTATAGGATTTACCTATTATATTTTTGTTGTATTATATTAACAAGATTGTGTAAAGCAGTGGGAGTGATAGCAATTTCTGTACAGCCATGTTTGGAAAAGTACATGGAAAAGTTAAGCTTTTTTTTCTTTTTTTCTATTTAGGTTGAAAAATATATAATTATATAATATGATCATAAATTGGTAAAAAAAAAATGATTATTTGTAGGTGATTAAGATTTAGTATATTTTTAATTATTAAATATTTATTGTTTGAATAATTAATATTATATTTATTTATATAATTAGTAATAAACGCATTGTAAATCTAAAATTAAATTAATTTTCAGTGAAATAATTAAGATTAATTATTAGTGAGATTATCACTCCAAATAAAATAATATATATATATATATATATATATATATATATATAAAAAAGAATTAACACACACAGAAAATACCCCAAAAACATAGAAACACAAACATGGCGGAAAAGGCCTCAGACTCACAGCATTCCTCACTATCATATTATTAAAATAATGGTATAATACAAATAAATAAGTGAGGAGAATGTGTCTCAAGATAGTGCATCTATCTTGGACACTTTGGTTGAGACAATTTCTCAACCATACACCAATCTAGGACCCTAGTTAGGTGGAGATAATCTCTATACCTAAACTAACTCCTAACTTAGAGGAACAACCCAATCTAGAGAGTTAGGCATAAATTCCTAACTTTCAATATTTAATTTATTTAATAATTAATATTATATGATGAATATTTTCATTCCTTTACCATACATGTGCGAGCCATTGCTTCAAATGAGAGCATTCTTCCTTATAAACTTCATGGTCAACTTGAGACCATAAGTAGTTTGCTATGGCCTCCCTAGGAGGATATAGGGAGATGACATATCATTACGTAATGTGCTCCAAGGCATAAAGCTCATACTTCTCCAAAGCATGTTAGAAGACTATGGAAACAAGTAAGTGGTGGAAGCCATCAATCATATCATATACGAGGTAGTTAGGAGATATACTACGTTGGTTCCACATGTGGGAATATGATCCACCTCCATTATTGCATATGTGACTTATGTGTCCTTAGTTGCTGATCCCATGATAACATGATATCCTTATTCTTATTACTGGGAATGAATGGAGGGAGGATTCAAGGGATGGAAGGATTGAACACGCCCTTTGGGAAGATTCTCCATGTTTCTTATTCTTCATGTTTCGGTGAGAACATTGGGAAAAACATGATTGCTACATTGGATCTTTTTTGCTTCCTTATGAAGTTATTCATTTTGCATCTCTGGAAATTACTTGGGAGAGAATTTCATGGAGGGATGGATTGGGAGAAACTTGGTCTATGAGGAGAGCCTTATCACGGGGGAGGTGTCACCAAGGAAGGAGAGAAGATTTCCCCGGCCTCTCACCTTTACGGTTGTGAGGACAAACAACATTTGGGAGGGGAGGACTGTAATATTTCCAATCAGCCATGAGCTAGTTGGAATATTAATTTTGTTTTTGCTTCTTAATTTGCTGAATAGGAGGGTATGGAGACCCATAAATCTCCTTAGTGGGAATAAATTCACTGCTAATGTGAATGGAGATCACTTTAGTGGCTTGATAAATCACCCTTATGTGTGAAAAGGGGGTAGAGCATGTAGACTGGGTCAACTTTGACCAAATCAACAGCGCTGTCATGGAGGAGTGGCATTCATTGTCGGACAACGCAGTTTTGGAGGGAGACTCCATGCATGGAAGTAGTGACTTCAATGAGTGGGGCCAAGGGTGAGGAATCTCACCAAGAATATAAGGAAGAGGATGGGAGCCATTGTGATCTTGTTGTTGATTATTATTTGGATATGGTCTGTTAAGACTTGTTTTCTCTCTTCAGCTATTTAGCGAAGATTGCAGTGTTGTTTAACACAGGGTGTTCCTGAGCAGGAATCCCACCCTCATCCTCAGGGGACTTCGAGTGCCCACTTAGGACAGGTGATTAAGATACATTTTCCACATTCTAGCATCAGGCCAAAGCTTCAGTCTTATTGTACAATGCAGTTCCTGTTGAGGTTGTATTGTGTTATAGGGCAAAAGTTGTGGAGGGTTTGTAGAGCCATTTTCTGGGCTTATGTTTCAATTGAGAGGTAACCTTTCCATTAGGAGATCAGCAAGGAGTCTCCTTGGGAATTATATCATTATTTGGCAATAGGACAAGCTACCACCATCACCTACAGCGCAGTTTCAATCCATATCTGTGTTATTTTGGAGAGTTGTTGCAGGGGCGGTTTTTGTGCATGATTTGGGGAGTTGGTTCTTTAGAGGAGGGATCAGCCTTTCACCTAGAGGATATATTGGAGGAGAGCCACATATTTTATATCAACTTCAGCCTCATCTTCCATCTATTTTGCTGTAGTGAATCTCCAGCCCTAGGGCTTGGATTCACCATTTGTATTTTTGGGTGTGTTGTCGGAAACCCTTTGGGGTTGACTAGGCAAAGTGATATAGAGCCTTGTTCTTTATGTATAACATCTCTATAGGCATATATCAGATATTTTATAGCATTGTATCATCTTTTGTTGTAGCTATGTCCTTGGTGACTGCGTTGTAGCAGTATCTCCAGCATTTTGATATAGTAGCAGCACCTCTTTCTTGAGGGATTTATCTATTGGAGGCTTGTTGGGTCTTGTTGTATGGTTTATGCCTCATTGTATTACACTATTTTTTTGTTGATCTATATAATAAAGAATCTCCATTATTGATGTGATGTTATACACTGCTATTTCAAGAATTTTTTTCTATATTCCTGCTTTTCCCATTTGGGAATATTATAGCTTTCAAATTTTGGATGATCGAATTTTAAAATCATGACGAGGTCAACATTTGTGTGAAGACAACAATCATCAATTATTTCAGCAAGATCATTATGAATCAGATGGAATCTGTTGGAATGACATCAATTTCATTAGATGTGTCAACATCACCAAATAGATTACCCAGAGTATAGGAAATATGTTCAACTACATCATCTTCTTCATCATGGGAAACCTTACTACCTTGTGTGGAATTCAAATTTGATTCATCAGATTATGAGCTTAAAGAACATGGAATAATTTCATCATTATTTATTTCATTATACATATTGACACAAGGGTTGGTGGGATGGGGAAGAAAATCATGAGAGAATATTTTCTATGATCAAATCAAATTCGAGGTCAAAGCTTTGAAAATCCAAGTCTTCTTATGGAAATAAGAGATCATCTAATGTACTTGGGAACTCATCACCATGCATATTAGTGGAATCATTGGTGTTAGGGTGATGGTTTTCCAAGCCTTCATCTTGATTAATGAATTGAATCCCACTTGACTAATATCAAGATGTTGAGATTCCTTATCAGAAAATTATGTAGAAACATCATTTTGACATAGAGGAATTTGGAAAAAGAAGAGAGATTAAAAGTGTCTTCATCCTTTTGTTCCTCTACCTGTGAAATTTAACCATATTGTACCTTATTTCCATGTAAACCAACTAATTGAGAGTTAAAAGTATCTAGAGAAACTACAATTGGAGTAGATTGATTGAATCAAGGTACATAGGGTCATGCAGTGTAAATTATAGAGGATGAAAGGTAACCCTTATATAAGAAATACTTTCTATTAGATCAGATTCAAGATTTGAATTATGCACATCAATCTTCACCTCAGGCTCCATGGATTTATTAGAACATTTAAATTTTCCCTAGATACGATCTTGTCCATCGGGTGGAAATGAAGATAGGATAATTGGATCAATGGTTGGATTCTCAAGTTTTCCAACTTCACTACCAGTACATGAGACTAATTTGGTGATGGAAAAGGAGGAGAAGAAGGAACAAAAAGGAGAGTAGGTTCATCCTTTCAAATTTTAATTGCCCCGTGACTGAGAAAATTTGGGAGGCTCATATAAGATTAATTTTCATATGGTTCTAAGGAAATTTGAACTAAATATTGAAAATTTTCATTCATAAAATCCCAATCCACATCTTCCTTGGAAAATTCATAGCAAAGGTGAAGAAAAATATACATAAAATCCTCTAATGATTCATCATATTTCATTATAAGTTAATTGATCCTCTTATACACATTTCAATAACCATACATGTCAATGGTTTGATGAAGCTCCTTGAAGGGTTATTCAAATGAATGAATAGAACAAAATGGAAAGGTGTGACACCATTTCTTAAATCGGCCTTCAATTGTTATGGTGAATAATTTACAAGCTTCATCTTCATAATTCACCTAATGAAAATTAAAAAACATAAGAAACTGAAGTGTATGCTCAAGTAGAGATGTTTCACCCTCACCATTGAACTTCAAATGTGACAGGTCATGAATTAGTCCCGTAGGGACTTTAATATTTTCTCTATTAGAAAATAATCCCATGATTATGATTTGGGAAGAATCCATTTAATATGAGATATTCAAAATAGGGATGGGCTTAGCTTGTCATTTGTCCCTCCTTCTAGTGCCACTTGTTGGTAGTGTAGGAAATCTGCCAACAAAAGGGGTCTCCCCGGAATAAAGTCCCAACTAGGCCTCACACTGTTTGGAGGAGGATCCCCATCCATATAATAGGACATGCCACCTTTATTCTTAGGGATTTTCCTTCACTAAAATTATCAACAAAAGAGATTATGCAAAAAATCTTTGAAACAAGCAATTAAGTTGACATTGTGATGCATACAATTGCAATGCATATAAGGTACTTGCAAAGAATGTAATGAGAGACTCAACCTCTAAAGGAAAACTAATAGTACTATCCTAAAAGAGACACACAATAGCATGGAAAGAATTTTTGATTAACCTGCTAAATAGTTCAGAAGATAACAATGATCATTAAAAGAAAGTAACAACACACATTCAACGGGATGCATACGAAAGCCAACGAAATAGTTCATTTTCATTAATATGTGTAAATATAAACATACACTGCAAACAATGTAAGAATAGTTTTACAATCATTCATGAAATATGTGTAGAAATTTATTAATACTGATGTATTACCAGATTCTCCTGATCTAACAATATTTATCTTCTTGCTAAATACAGGTTCCTTCCACTGTTAATCTTGCGGAAATTAAAACTCAATTGCAAACACATGTCAAGAAAATCAATTGCACATAAACACAGTTGTTTAACGGGAAAGCTTAAAGCTAAAAACCCCAAATATCATATATTATGTATATCAATGGATCATGTAATAATATCATACAAAGCTTAGTACATCAAGCTCTCAGTACAATCAACAATCATTACACACTGTCATGTAGAAATTTGCATATCTACGCACCAATTTCTTGCCTTCTGACAACCTGCCTCCACTGTGCAATCCTTGCTGAAGAAGACCCCTGAATGAATTCGAATTTTCCTTGCCTTGACTGTGCAATCCTCATTGGCATCTCCAATGTGTGTCAGATGCATTGAATGCATCATTATAGTCACAACAGATAGTCCATCTCACCCTTTCACCTATCTCTCCACTGGGTCTCCACTGGATCTTACATGCAAGTAGTTAAATGTTGTATTTGTTCAGTTGTTAGTGAGTTATTAGTTGTAAATTAATTAACTAATTAATTCACTAAACTCTCACTATTGTATCTTTCAGTTAAACTAGATACATCTAGCTCAACTGAGTTTAACTCACTTAACTGAGTTAAACTAAATAACAACTCCCATAACTACTCTTCCAACTCTGTCATAACTTTGCCACTTTAGTTCTAACTGAGTCCTCCATGCATGAGCCACCAATAACCCTAGGAATTGCGTAATTCCTTCAGCCCACTGATTTTCCAAATCTATTCACTGAATTAAAGTGCTCCAAGAGAATAAGTTGATATTTATTGTCAAATTATTATTAAGGGCTAATAATAAACGACATGCATCTATTTTTAGATTGATGATCTATAAATAGACTTCGCCCAATATTCTAAAAATAGAATTTCATCTTTTTTTCACATTTGACCAACCATCTACAAATAGCATCCTACAACTTATAGAATATGCTCACCATGTCTAAAAATAGACATACACCTAAAAATAGCCTGCGAGCCCCACTTAGTGAAGGTCCTTACTTTTCACTAAGCTCATCATCTTGTTGAATCTCAACACTCCCTCTCAACAAGATAGGGATTATCCTTCACCCCGATCTTGCCTCTATGGTATTCGAATTTTCTCCTGCTGAGCACCTTCGTCAGAATATGCATCCTGATCTTCCATAGGAATGTATTGAAGCAACATGATCTTCCGCTGCACACAATCTCTGATATGATGATACCGGATATCAATATGTTTAGATCTATCATGAAACATAGGATTAATCGAGAGTTTAATGCAACTCTGATTATCACAATGTATCACTATAGGATCTAAATGTGAACCGAACAAACCGACCTAGATCTTCCTCATCCAAATAGCCTAACATGCAGCTTGACTTGCTGCCATGTATTCTGCTTCCGCTGAACTGAGTGCCATGGATCTTTGTTTCCTGCTGTACGAAGAAACTGTTGTAGATCCGATACTGAAAACCCCTCTTGGTGTGCTCTTTCTGTCGGTTGGGCTACCTGCCCAATATGCATCCATGAAGCCATGCAACTTCACCTCATCCGTCTTTCTGTACCATAAGACATACTCAGATGTGCCCCTGAGATACCTTAGGACATGCTTTCCTTCCTTCCAAAAGAGCTTGGTAGGCTTAACCATCACTTGACTAAGTTGGTTCACCACATAGCATATGTCTAGTCTTGTATTAACTAAATACATGAGCGAACCCACCAACTATCGATAAATAGTGGCATCCACTACCTCTGCCGATGTAGCATCCTCTTTCCTCCAATTTCCTGGAAGAGGATTATCCATGGGCTTGCAATCCTCCATGTGAAATTTACCAAGTATCTCCCGAGCATACTTGCCTTGAGTAAAAAACAGTTCACCTTCTCGTTGCCATATTTCCAATCCAAGGAAATAATGAAGGAGGCCCAAATCCTTCATCTCAAACTCCTTTGCAAGATCTGCCTTTCATGAGTGTATCAACTCCTCATCACCCGTTAGTATTAAATCATCAACATAAAGAACAATGATTAAAAGCTTACCCTCCACCACAATTTGGTATAGGTTTTCATCCGCCTCACTCTTGGTGAAGCCAAGTCCGGTGAAATAGTTGTCAATCCGTGTGTACCAAGCACATGGTGCTTGCTTCAGCCCATACAATGCTCTTTTGAGTCTACACACATGCAACATGCTGTTGAAGATCTCAAATCCTTCAAGTTGCTCAATGTACACCTCTTCCTTAATGATCCCATTAAGGAACACAGTCTTCACATCCATCTGATGAATGTGCCAACCCATCTGCACTGAGAGAGCAAGGATGGTCCTTATGGAAGAATACCGTGCGACAGGTGCAAAGGTTTCTTCATAATCAATCCCCTCAATCTGTGAGAATCCCCAGGAAACAAATCTTTCCTTATACTTCTCGATGCTCCCATCAGCAGCTTGTTTTACCTTGTAGATCCATATTTATCCTACAACTGATTTATCCACCAGCCTTGGAAAAATCTCCCAAGCACTGTTTCTAACAATGGAGTCATACTCCTCCACCATGGCATCTACCCATGTGGGCTCCTGAACTGCTTCTTCAAAAGAAGATGGCTTTGTCACGATACACTTGTTCATAAAAGCCATGTATCTAGTAAATCGATTAGGTGATTGTCTCTGTCTGTGCTATGATGTAGGGACTCCTACATTCTGTGCCACATCAAGCTTCAGTCTCTTAGCTTTTGTGGTATTCTTTCTGCCTGTTATGATGTTTGGTTTTGCATGAGTGGACTCCTCCACTCCATGAATCTCCTCCTGTGGCTGATCCACATCTAGAGGCTCATCTTTGGGAACAAGTAGCTCCTCCTTTGCATGCAAATGTAGCTCCCTCTCAAGCGACAACTTCATGGCCTTCACCTCATTGAATTTTATATCCCGTCGCACCACAGTCATTTGAATGTTTTGAAAATACACACGATAATTATGGGGTGTTTCTGTGGACCCCACAAATATCCCAACTTCTGCAGTTGGCTCCAACTTCTTCCTGGTGTCCTTTTTCACATGAATGTAAACATATGAGCCAAAAATCTTCAAATGAGAAATATCAGGCTTCTTACCAGTAAAAGCTTCTTCAGGTGTACTCATGCCAAGTACTCTATGAGGACAATGGTTTTGCACATAAACCACAGTGTTTCATGCTTCCGCCCACAAGTGCATCGGTAGGCCCTAGTCATGCAACATAGCTTATGCAACATCCACGATCGTTCTGTTCTTCCTCTCCACGACCCCATTCTGTTGTGGGTTATGAGGCGCTATGAGTTCTCTTCGAATTCCTTCTTTGCTACAGAAGTCTTTGAATTCGTTCGAGATATATTCACCACCATTATTGCTCCGCAGAATCTTCACTTGCTTCCCCAACTCCTTCTCCACTAATTCTTTAAACTCACAAAACTTTGAGAATGTTTCTCTCTTCTTCTGCATGAAGAATATCCAGCATCTACGAGAATATTCATCAAAAAAAATAACATAATACTTGTGTTTTTCTATTGAAGCAACCAAGAAAGGTCCACACATGTCTGTGTGAATTATCTCCAAGATCACCGAAGCATGGTTCTCCTTCTCGTGAAAGGTGGTCTTCACAAACTTACCCATAGTACATCCCTTGCACTGATCTAACTACTCAAGAGTACCCTTGGGAAGTCCAGTAGAAACAAGGCGCCATGGTGAAGATGGTCCAATATACTGTGCCATAATTCACCCTCATCTCGGCTCACCACTTCTTCTACTTTGCCCATCATTGCAGCGTAGCCATCTACCTCCATCTTGTAGATATTCTTAACTCGAATCCCTATCCCCTTGGTTTGACCCATTGTTTTATGTCATGGGAAAGATTTTCCCTCGCTAAAAACAACGTCATAACCTCTATCCTCCAACATTGCGACTGAGACCAAGTTCTTCTTCAGGCCTGGAACATGCATAACATATTTCAACAGAAATGGTTTACTTGACTCCCTCTCAAAGTTAATGGTTCCAATGTTGGTCGCATTGTATCTACCATCGTCTCCCATCTCTATATGCATTTGGAGATCCTTCTTCTCCAAGTCACTAAACAACTCCTTGTCTCCTGTCATATGGAAGGAAGCACCACTATCAAGATACCACACCGATCTCGTTGCTCTTGAAACCAAGCATGCGATCAAAGAGAAATCAAGTTCAAATTAGGAGGCTAAGGCCTCACCGGCTGCAACTCCAGCAGCCTTCTTTTTCTTCTTTTTCTATGGGCAGTTAGTGGCAAGATGCCCATGTTCATCACAGTGAAAACACTTCACCTTGGACTAATCCAGCTTCTTGCCTTTAGCCTCGGATTTTCGATGGGATTTCTTCCCTTTCCCTTTCCTTGCTTTGGTAACCAAAGTACAGTTCTCTTCATCATCATTCTTCGATGAAGAGCCATCCCTGGTATTCTGCCTTATCTCCTCCTGCACAAGATTTGACCAAAGTCGCTCCCAATCCGACAGTTTTTCCCGTCCATTGACAGAGTCTTCGTAGCTATGCCAACTCTTCAGAAGCCCAAGGAGGGCCAAGCTCACAAAGTCATCATCCGCAACTGTAATCCCCACACTTCCCTGCTCATCCCTACATTGGACAAACTTCGTGAGATATTTTGGAATACTGTCGCCCTTCTCCATTTTTATTTTTCTGAGCTTATCTTTCAGCGCCAACTTCTTATGGTCGTTGATACTTTGGAAAAGATCTGTCAAAGCCTTCCACATTGCAAATGGAGTGGATTTCCTGTGAAAGCTTGACACAATATGGTATTTCACACCTTCCAACAGAATTATTCTTGTCTTTTCTACCTTCTTTTGCCATGCGTCAAGTAATGCAGCATCACTAGAAGTAGGCTTAGGAACATCGCTATCGATGAACTCCTTCAGTCCATTATCTTCAAGCACCGCCTCCATCCTATCCTTCCAAGATATGTAATTTGAGCTACTCTCAAGGGCATACTCCAATCGCAACCCATTGAAAGACATTTCAATGAATACTCAACTGTCGCAACAAGAAATTTCTGCAGCAAATTCGAATTGTCCACCAACACAAACTCAGCACCTCTTCACAATTGCAATCTCCAGTGATTAATACTACTCCGATACCATGTATAAATTTATAAATACTGATGTATTACCAAATTATCCTGATCTAACAATATTTATCTTCTTGCTAAACACATAATCCTTTCCCTATTAATCTTGTGGAAATTAAAACTCAATTGCAAACACATGTGAAGAAAATCAATCGCACATAAACACAATTGTTTAACGAGAAAGCTTAAATCTAAAAAACCCAACTATCATATATTATGTATATCAATGGATCATGTAATAATCTCATACAAAGCTTAGTACATCAAGCTCTCAGTGCAATCAACAATCATTACACACTGTCATGCAGAAATTTGCATATCTATGCACCAATTTCTTGCCTTCTGATAGCCTGCCTCCATTGCGCAATCCATGCTAAAGAAGACCCCTGAATGAATTCAAATTGGCCTTGACTTGACTGCACAATCCTCATTGGAATCTCCAATGTGTTTCAAATGCATTGAATGCATCACTATAGTCACAACAGATAATCCATCTCACCCTTTCACCTATCTCTCCACTGGGTCTCCACTGGATCTGACATGCAAGTAGTTAACTGCTGTATTTTTTCAGTTGTTAGTGGGTTGTTAGTTGTGAATTAATTCACTAAAATCTCACCAGTGTATCTTTCAGTTAGACTAGATAAAACTAGCTCAACTGAGTTTAACTCACTTAACTGAGTTAAACTAAATAACAACTCCCATAACTACTCTTCCAATTCTGTCATAACTTTGCCACTTCAGTTCTAACTGAGTCCTCCATGCATGAGCCACCAATAACCCTAGGAATTGTGTAGTTCCTTCAGC
>JAXQQM020092019.1:0-38832 GCA_034641835.2 Pinus albicaulis | reverse complement strand
ATTGAATCTGACAATAATGCCAAAGAGGTTGTACGACCCAAATGATGTAATTAAAAATTACAGCACAAAGCTCAAAATGAAGCCTTTTGTAAAGGAAATAGATGGATTTGATGAGCTCTTCCAAGGCATGGAAAAGTTTTCATATATAATCAAGTTTGCATCTAGTCAACTTAATCAAAATGATTTGGAAGCCTTCCAAATATATAGAAATAAGAGATTGGAAAGATTTCCTCTCAACTTGTTAACTATTGGATATGTCAACAGACCTACTCCAAGTATCAGCTTGGATAATGAAGCAAAAGACATGTTTGAGGATGAATCGGGTCAATCAGAGCATCAATCTCATAATTTGGATCATTTTGAAAATGAATCTGAATCTAGAAATGATAGCCTAGAAAATATAATTGATCAGGTAATCCAAAAGATAGAGATGCAAGAGCGAAAAGAAAATAATGGAAGAGAATCAACTTCTAAAGAAATTCAGCACAGTCATGACACACTTGATCAGTCTGAAAAGTCACAAAAAAATAATTTGAGTAATGAATGGGATGAGTTTTCTGAAGCAATAACAACTCCTAAAGTCAATCCCAATATTAATCAAGTAACTAGTTTTCAAACACCTGAACATTCCAAAAAGATAATGGAAACTGTTAATTCACTATAACAAGTTCCAGAGACTCATGATTGAGACATCATACCGGCCTACCCTATAGAACAAATAGTTTTACAAGTTGAAGAAATCTCTTCACGGGACATCTTCACAAATTCTAGTTATAAAAGTTGTAGTTAAAAATACCAAAAGGAGAAGAACTAATGAAATGTAGGCCCACAGCCTCACGATAAATCAAGCTTGATTCTATTATGGAAGGATTCCTTAGATGACCCTACGAAACATCTAACTAAATTATCACAGTATGCAGGGGCATATGCTACTTCCACTGTTGATAAAGTTACTGAAGTTAGAGTGTTGCTGAGGAAAAACGAAGCTAGAGTACAAGAACTAGAGAGGCTGTTAAATGAAGAAAAATCCAACTCCAGTGAGAAAATCAAAGCAAATATGGCCCAATTTCAAAAGGATTTTGAGAATCTTAAATTGCAGCATCAAGCAAAAATCAACGAGAAACAAGAAAAACTGGAAACAACAATGATCATGTTACAGAGCCAACCACAATTAGAGAAACTAATAAAAGAAGCATTGGATGTAAATGCTAAGTTAAAGAAAGAACAGTAAGTATTTTGTCATCAAGCTTCTATTATTGACTCTTATTGTGATTCAAATAAAATATTGATCCAACAAATAGCTATCCAGAAACTTGACTGTGAAATAATTGAAAAGAAAATCAATGAACATATTCAATGGAAAGCATCAGACTCAGGAAAGGAAGCTAATCTATCTCATGTAGATAAGTTTCATAAGGAGATCCTATTCAGATATTGGGAAGCACAAATCAAGCAGGCAGAGAAAGCAGCAAATAAAACATCAAAATTCTCAAATGAAATTATTGAGTCTGTATGTGAACAGCTGGTGAAAGAAGAACTTCTCAAAGAGTACACATCTGAGGTGTTCTAAGAAGTAAAACAACTAGAAACACAGTGGAAGTAGAAGGCAGACACACAAGATGAAGTAATTAAAAATGTAAATAAGTTTGATCAAGAAAATTATTGGAATTTTCTGATCAAACCTTATCATCAATATCATATTCTGCAATCCTTAACAAATTCAACAAAGAGATCGCACCCGGTATTTTCAAATGCAATATTCAAGGGATAGTTCAGATCAAGTATTTTGTAGCCAACTCAACTCAAGAATATGATAGATATTTGTCAACTTTGTGACCAAATCAAGAAGAAAGGGCGGAATTCATAAATCAAAATTGTCAAAATTGTTATTTTATTTTCCTAGATTGTAGTTTAAGTTAGCCTTACGAGGATGGTTGTTTGAAACCTCCTTTATATTTTTGTAATAATCTATTTTAGAACATAGTTAGTTTAGTATTTAAACCCCTCTCATGCATTTAGAGAAGGGTTTAGAAATTTTTCAAAAACATTTGCAAAGAATGCACTATTGTAAGTTTGTGAATGATTGGATGAATTAATGGATCACATCTGTTATCTTTTGACAATTAAAGCTCTTTAACTGATGTTTCACTACTGTGCTCTTTAAATTGCTTGAAAGTGTGAAGGAGAAGATCAATTACTGTCAGTTTACATGAGTAGAACTTCGTACTTATGGTACTTCTATTCACTTGTATTAAGTTTTGCTTTATAGATTGACTGACATATTTTTATTGCATTATATATTTGAAACGCTATTATAGATGAATTTTACATGCACTTATGTTATAATATTTGTCTATAGTTTCTTATTGAATTTATAATCACAGTTATGAATGCGATGTATTTTTCACAATTCTTCTAGTCAAACTATTTTGTTAGAAGAATCATCTTACATAATTTTCATCTCTTTCAACCGTTAAATGATCTATATTACTAACAATTGAAGGATATCTTTGCAGATCGCATAAAGGAAGAAACACCCTGGGTATATAGTAGAATAAATAGTTTATATAGATGCATAAGATAGATTAAAATCATTTCCATTTGCATGTCATATAATCACACACCCTCAAAATCATCCTTATTGGGAAACTGGTCCCATTACCCCCAGTCAGAGCCACTACACCAAATAGAAAAGGAGTTGCTTTAAGGTCCGGACCAAGTGGTTTTCCCCCATGTTTCAGCAATGGAATTCCGAGACCTCAAAATTCTGGTGCTAGAAGGAGGGCATGAACCCCTGTGAATGGCAAAAATATTTGATCAATCTAAAGGTCAATCGAAGAGTCTCTCTCCCTCTAGATCCCCATCAACTTCCGAAAAATTATCCAGATCCTCATCTTTAAAATCTGAAGTGGATCATCCTTCTCCTAAGTCTCCTAGTGATACTCAAGCCATACTATCTCTTGATTTCCATCAAGCTTCCCTAGAAGTTTAGTCTTTGATAGAAAGGTTAGAGAGAGTATCTATTTCTATTAAAAATCCTGAATCTTGTCAAATATCGGATATCAGTATTTCGTCTTCTTTACAACCTCGAAGAATATTAACTCAATCAGAAAGTCGAAAGATAGGAATTCTCCCTTTTGAATTTCCTGTCGATAGTACTCGAAAGAGACTAAAGAGGAACCAATCAGAGTCAATCGCCAGCGATATCTTATCCCATTCACCTCCATTACCTCCGCTCATTTCCACAACTTCCATTCCAACAATTGGTGTTACTTTGACTAGTTCCAGTACTCAAACTACTATCCCTTTAACTAGTCCTAGCACTTAGCCTGCCTCTTCTTCAACTCAAAATCCACCTAACCAACCTATCCAAAATCCAATGGCAGGTCAACCACCTCCACAAAATGTAAACCCATGGAGCAATCCAGGGGTTGTAAACATGCCGGCTCCTCTTCATACTCTTCCCAAAAATCCTGAAAGATGGCTACCTAAATTCAATCCTAATGATGGTCCTTCGGTAGAAGAGCACATTCATAATTTTAAGTTAGCTGTCAATTTAAATGGAGTAGTTGAAGAGGATTGCATTGTAAGATTATTTCCATATAATTTAAAAGTATCTATAGGATCCTGGTATTTTTCACTGTCTACCCGCTCTATAACTAGCTGGAATATGTTCGAAGAACAATTTCTAGCTAAGTTTGGGGATGACAGGACCACTTAAACACTCATAAATGATTTTTCAAATCTAAAAGCTGAAACAGGTGAAAAGATAAAAGATTTCAATTCAAGATATAATAAATTACTCAATAAAATTCCTCCTACAACAGTTCCTAGTGTAGAAGTTCAAATTAAGTGGTATATTTCATCTCTTCCATCTAATATAGCTATCTTTGTTGATAGAGGAAAGCTAGCAACACTTGCAGAAAATATGAAAGAATCTCTATCTGTTGAGAAACGTATTACCGCTGTTGAGAAAAAGAATTCTCAAGAAGATCGAAAATCAAAGAAAGTGTCTTTCAAAGATGATTCTAAAAAGAAGGCGCCAAAAGATCCTTTCGACATAGAAGGTCTTCAAAAAGTTTTTAAAACCACAACAAACGAGATGGCAGATATAGAGAAACAAGTTGCTGAAAATGCTACCTCGAAAAAGACTTTCAGAAACTTTAAGAAAGTTCAATCCTCTAATACTCAACCTCCAAATATCATATCTAATGTTGAATCTGATCAAGAAGAAGAGGAAGAGAAAACATAGGAAGAAGAAGATGATGAATAAGAAGAGTTTGAACTAAATGGAATGTGGGATTTCATCCTACAAAATGAAGAGAAACTTGAAGCTTTACCTGTGAGCATAAGGAGCAAAAAAACTACTGAAGCAACATAGCCAAACCAATAGCAAAAGATTTCAACTCCTGCTAAAGACAAATCGGTAAGCAAAAAGTCTAATTCAAAGGCTACACAAACAAACCCCATTACTTTAGACACTTCACCTACATCTAAGACAATGGTAGTCTCAGATACCATTGAGTATAATGTAGTTGAAGATATGAAGAAAACCAGGGCCAACATTTCAATCCATGAGCTTACTAAATTGAAGCAGCAAAGAAAATATTACTTAGAGACTTAAATGTGGTACCTGCTTCAAACTTACCTACTCCATTAATAGTACAAGCTGCTAATGAAATGGGTAAGCCACCTTATCCTTCAATGAAAATTGATGCTACAGACTTAATTATGATAGGTGATCGATCCATCTCTCATGCTCCTCCATTTATCCTTACCTATGATATCTACAACAAAAACGTCCATAATTGTTTAATAGACTCAGGAGCTTCCTCAAACATAATGCCAAAATCAGTTTGTGCTAAATTTAACATAACTCGGTAGAGTTCACCTGTTCATATAATACAACTTGATAGAACTAGAGTAGATGTAGTAGGAGAAATAAATTATGTTTCCATCAGATTTTCATCAAACCCAAAAGTTACTCAAATAATTGATATATTAGTGGCTGATATTCCTTAATTTTACAGCTTAGTTTTAATTCGAGACTAGTCTGAAAAACTTCATGGTTATTTTGCAACAGACTGGTCACATTTGTGGTTACCATATAATGGAAATCCAAATCAAATTCGGGTAGACTGTGAAAAGTTCATGAAGCATACAGTCACTGATCTTGAAGGAGAAAATGAGCCAGTAGCGTTCAATAACAACATTATTGGAAACTACTCAGCAGGGTGATTTTTGGGAAATTTCAATGCTCAACCATCACCTTTCTTTGATAATGTAGTTGTTTCTCAGATTGAGAATTTTTCCCAGCCAGATAATTCCAAATGTATAAATTTTGCAGATATAAAAGTAGTTAATTCTTTGTTTTGGACTCTTTATTTTGATGGTTCTAAATCGAAAGATGGTGCAGGTGTAGGTTGTATTTTCATAAACCCAAAAGGAGAAAATACCATGTTAGCCTACAAATTAGAATTTGATTGTACAAACAATGCAGTTGAATACAAAGCATTAGTTCAAGGCTTGTTAAAATCCATTGATATTAATATCAAATATCTAAAATTTCTAGGAGATTCAGAAATCATAGTTAGACAGGTAAGAGATACTATTCATTGTAATTCTAGACATTTAAAGCATTACCAATCATTAGTCCAAGAATTAACCACTCATTTCTTAGCCTTCAACATTTCTTCTGTACCTAGAATGCAGAATGCTAGTGCAGATCTACTAGCTAATGTAGCATCAAAGTTAATCCCATCCCAAGAATTTAGTTCCGATAGATTTTCTATTGAATTGATTTGTAGACCATCTATTCCTGATAATATTACCAATTGGAGAGTATTCAATAGTGATTCAGATATCATAGATTTTTTAACATCTGAAGGATCTTATGATAGTCAAATTTTGGATGAAAATGAATATGACATTCAGATTAAAAAATAACAAGAAGAAAATCCTATTCCTAAATCTGTTGTCAAGTTAGAAGACCTATATGATCTAAAAGACATGTTTAAAAGAGTTACTAACTCAAAAACACAAAGCTCTACCTTAAGATTTGAGTTAGTAAATCTAGGAACTGATGAAAAACCTCAAAATGTCAATCTAGGTCTTGGTCTATCTTCCGAAGAAAGATTATCATTTATCAGATTGTTTATAATGTACAAAAGTGTCTTTGCTTGGGATTATTCTGATCTTAAAACATATGACACTTATTTGATTCAACATATGATTCCTATGATCTCAGAAGAAAAGCCTATACAGCAGAAATTGAGGAAGATTCATCCAAATCTGGAAAATCAAATTAAAATAGAATTGAACAAACTCCTCAAGGAAAAAAAAATATTTCCAGTCAGGCATTCTAAATGGGTATCAAATTTGGTACTTGTTAGGAAGAAGAATGGTGATATTATAATTTGCATTGATTTTAGGAATTTAAACAAAGCTTTTCAGAAGGACAACTTTCCATTACCAACCATGGAATAAGTACTGCAGATAATAGATATTTCTGAACTCATGTCCTTTCTAGATGGATTATCAGGATATAATAAAATTCTCGTACATCCAGATGACATATTGAAGACTACATTCAAAACTAAGTGGGGAACTTATTCCTATCAAAAGATGCCTTTTGGATTAATTAATGCAGGTACCACTTTTTAGAGAGCTATGGACACAGCTTTTAGGGGACTCATAAATAAAACAGCAGTTATTTATTTAGATGAAATTACAATATTTTATAAATAAGTATCCAATCATGTGAATGACCTAAAACAAGTCTTTGAGAGATGCAAAAGGTATGGCATCTCATTGAATCCAAAGAAATCATTTTTTTCATTAGATGAAGGAAAAAATTTAGGATTCATTGTGTCAAAAAGTGGTATCTATATTAATCCTGAAAGAATTGAAGAGATCAAACTAATTCCTTTCCCTCATAACAAGAAAACTATGCATTCATTTCTTCGGCAAATTAATTTTGTTAAAAATTTTGTCCGTGACTTTTCACAATTTTTTTTTACCTTTACAGAATATGATTAAGAAAAATTGTGTCTTTAAATGGGGACATAATGAAAGAGAAGCATTTGATTTGATTAAACAATCAATTGTAAATTCTCCATTCCTAACTACCCCCAATTTTCTTAATCCTTTTACATTATACACTTTCTCATCAGATACATCATATGATGTTGTTTTAACATAGTTGAATGACCAACAAGTTGAAGCACCAATATCATTTTTCAATTCAAATTTGCAAGGTGCAGAACTAAATTATACATCTGTCGAAAAGCAATAATTTGATGTCTTTAAAGCTATAAATCATTTCAGACCTTTTCTCCTAAAAACTCACACTAAAATCATAGTTCCATTCTCTACAGTAAGACAACTCTTGATGCAAAGAGAATTAGGAGAGAATATGGCTAATTATGTTACCGCTTTACAAGAATATGATGTATAAATTAGACCCTCTAAAATTGTTAGAGGTCAAGGTTTTTGCAGAATTCTTACAAGAGCATCACATCTATCATCAGAGGAAGATTCAAGTAACAATATGCAAATATAAGAAGTAAGCCTCAACGATGCACAATCACAATATGTTGATCTTATATTCTATTTGAAGAAGGATATGCTCTGAATCAACTAAGTTACAAAACAAAACGAGCTTTAAGATTAAAGGCAAAACAACATGAATTAATCAACGATGTGTTATTTAGGATAAATTTTGATTATGTACTTTCAAGATGCTTGGTAAAATATGAAGCAGAGAAATTCTTGTGGGAACTCCATGATGGACCAGCTGGAGGACATTTTGGAGGAAATACGACAGCATGAAAAATCTTGCATGTAGGTTACTATTGGCATACACTTTTCAAGGATGCTCATGAATATGAAAGAAAATGCAAGGTGTGTCGAAGTGCATCTGGAAGAAAAAGGAAGCCAGCATTCCCATTACAACCAGTTAATATCAAACAACCATTTGAACAATGGGGATTAGATATAATTGGTGAGATTGTTCCTAACTCTTCCAAATAGCACAAATATATTCTCACAGCTACATATTACTTTACTAAATGGGTGGAAGAAATTCCATTAAAGGTAGACAACTCTGAGAATATCATTGATTTCATCGACCAAAATATTATAACCAGGTTTTTCTTACCTACTGATTTAATGTTTGATAATGCATCTTACTTTTCAAAAACTACTATGATGGAATTTTCAATTAAAATAGGTTTTAAACTTAAATATTCTGCAAATTATTATCTGCAAGGAAATGGTTTGGCAGAATCTACAAACAAGAAATTTATTAGAATAATCAAAATAAATATTTATCAAAACCAAAAAAATTGGCATAAGTCATTAATCTTTTCTCTTTGGGCAAATCGAATAACTCAAAAATCTTCTATTAGGACTTCTCAATTTAATCTTGTCTATGGAAAAGAAGTTGTACTTCCTACCAACGTAGTTATTCCCTCTATTTCCTTAGTACAATTTATTGATGAATCTCCTGCTTCTTTACAACTTAGACAATGTCAAATTCTTAAGTTAGAGGAAGAAAGAGAAAAATCCAAACACACGCATGCACATCATCAACAAATAGTAAAAGCCTCATTTGATTCAACTTCTGTTACTCCAAAAAAAATTCAAATTGGTGATCTAGTATTGAAATGGGACAAAGCGCATGAGGAAAAAGGTAAACACACGAAGTTTCAAAAACTCTGGCTAGGTCCATTTCAAATAATTGAATAAATAGGCCCATCAACATTCTTATTGCAAGATCTATAAGGCAAAAAGGATTCTTTACATGTTAATTGGCAGATTTTGAAAAAAAAACTTTTCATAGGAGATAACCCCTTCTATTCCTTGTATACTAGTGTCTTTTTCTTTTCCTTAGAAGAAATAAAAGTTACTTAGTATAAAATTTTGGCTTTCCAAAATAAAATCTCAGATGATCCTTTTTTATTTATCACTTATAGAAATAAGAAGTGTTAAGGAAACAATCGAAAGATTTGAAAGACAAATAAATTTTATTTTCACTAAAAGATGTAATTTCACTGAAATTATTTATCCTCTCATGAACTCTCATATTTATATGGCATGATTATTATGCTATCAGTCAAGAAAAGAATCTTCAATATATTAAAGACGCTTTTAAAAAAAAAAAATCTAAAACTCGACATTATCATCCAGAATCCTCAAAAGGACCAATGATTCACCCCATCCAGAAAAATTCATAAATTTTTGAAATAAATTCAAAAATATTATAACTAGAAAAACTTAAAAGATAATAAGTCTCATCAAGGGCTTGTTTACCATGTTCATAGGGAAATAGTTAAACTGACATCACCAATACTGCTTACCAAAACAGGGTAATGACTTTAGATTATATCAAGAGGACAAGGGGTATCATCAAGAGCCAGCTTGATCAGTTTAAGTACAACTAGTGAATGGCATTGTCATCATTTGGTTACCAAGCTAAGAAAATGGCTTTTAAGTAAATAAAAATATGATACAAAAAAGAAAAGTTTCAAAAACAAAAAAAATTAGAGTTTATTTTTGAAATTGTAAGAAACATTGGATGGGACAATGAATCATTGCTGGGTAAAAGGTAACCCTGCCAAAATCTTAAATTTCTTATTGGAACAGAGGCTCTACCTATGATGAAAGAGTAAAATTTTATAAAGCTAATCTGTAAGGGGCACCTTCTTTATCTCTTTGAACTGAGTAAAGACCGATATAGATTTTCAATACTTATATCTTTAAAAGATGGATTCTTATTAATAGTAAATAAGAGAAATTTCATTGCCTAGTAAGATATTATTTGTTTGAAATTCATTCCTCCAACTATTTTTTATTTTCAAAAAAAAAAAATAGAAATTTCAAAAAGTTATTCAGAGATAGCTGGTTCTCCCAAGTGAATAATACAACACCCCTCATTTATTTTAATAAATGGGGACCCTTAGAAATAATAGGAAATTTATTTTTAGCTTAAAAACCAAAAAAACTTAGGAAATAAAAGTTTTATTTTTTAGTTTTTCCGCTTTATTCATTTAGCACATCGCAAAACGCATAGCTTACAACTTAAAAAGACTTACAATCCTCTAAGTTACGCGGGCTACGAAATGCGCTAACCTTTTTTGAAGTTATGTTTTAAAAAAATTTCAAACACTTTGATTATCGTCATATTCTCTTTATCGCATCGCACCTCATTTAAAACAACAAACTCATAAAGAAATTTGATATAAGTACAATTGCGCGGACCCGATGAGCCAACAAAGCAACAAAAATAAATCTCTAAAGTCCTATTAATCGCAGCCGCTTTACTTTTTAAATGTGCAATTCGCATTTCACAGCATTTAACTGAAAACAAATTCATTAACGCATACAAGTTGCGATGTGTGGTTTCCACACATCACATTTCACAGCATTTATGGGTAAAACATCACAAATGGTAAAAGTTATATATGGCGATGTGAAAAATAACGACATTTAATTACTCGAGCATGCGAAATGACTTATGTCGTATCAAAACAAAATTTGAGATCTAACGGCTTAAAGTTGACTGATGGATATTTCGTGTGAAGGTGTAAGAGATTTGATTTTGAAATAATTATCGATGATTATTGTTATATTTGAAAAGATTCATATCTATTCATGCATGTTTTATATAAAAAAACGTATTTGACTCCCTGTTCTCTATACTTTTAATTCTCTCCATGTTTACTTCAAATCAGGAAACCATCTAACAAATTAAGGAAGACTAAAATTAGCAAGAGGGGCAAAGAGATCTCTCAAACGTTGCCTATTGAAGACTCAGACATGTCTCACTTATTTTCAGATACCACCTGCAACAAGGATTGTGGCAGTTCATCATGGGAAGCAATGTATAAATTGTTTGAAGAGGAAAATCCAAAAGTAATAACCAAAGTCTCTGCAACACGTACGAATTTTACTTCAGACGCGACCTACTTCGATGTTGCATGTTCATTCGTCCACAAGGTAGCAGTAAGATCAAAAAATTTCCCTTACACAGACGTGGTTAAGTGGGTAATTGACCACTTAAGCATAGATGACAGGAAATTCAAACATTCAAAGGGAGAAAACATAGGGTCTTTCAGGGTAGAATATTTACAAGCAATGTACCATCTACCCTCCCCGCAGCAAAGATATGACAAGGCTTTTCTGCAAAGCTTTAGAGCAGAGCATCCAGATCTTATGAAAGCTATCAACGAATGGAAGGAAGACCAGGGAAATCTGAAGCAAGATAAACTCGGTACGTACCCAATTTCCAAATTCCTTCCCATTATTGTTATGTTGTCGATATGTTGTGTAGATTTTTTGTGAAACCTGATATCACTAGGTTTTCAGTAGACTGGGTTCCATTGATTGATGCAATCATCAATTCCTCAATTCTAAATTGAGCAAATATCTTATCTGACAGTTTAGCCAAACACATCACAGAATACAGGAATAAAAGGAGTGTTTCATCTAGAGAAATACCTCCATTTTATATGTCTGCCTATGTCATGGACGCAATCTGCTTTTCTTCTAGTTTTCCTACCATGGGATGGAAATGGACTACACAAGACCCTACCCCAATCCACATTTACGACAGAGACCTTTCGCATTCAAACTTCCACCTACATTTTTATAAAAAAAATTATGGAGTCATATTGCCTATGCACCAAATGATATTTAATAAGAAGGCCCCTAGGGTTTTTGAAGAGGCTAGCACAGATATTCTTTCTGTGGCTAGGTAGTTTGCAGAGGAGAATTTTACATATGTCACAGTATTCGAAAGTTATGCTTCTCCCCACGTCCTACCATATTATGTTTCTGATAATTTTCTTGCATGAGAGATAGCCTACCATCTTGTTAATGGTATCATTAAACAGCTGAAAGATGCTAAGAAAGTTGTTTGGCCTAATTTCCCTGTACAGTGCAACACTTTTACACTTTTTGATATTGGCCATACCTACAAGGAGGTTTCCAAGATTAATCTATTGAAATTGGCAAAAATTCCAAAGAGGATATATGATCCAAATGATGTAATTAAAAATTACACTAAAGAGCTCAAAATGAAACCTTTTATAAAGGAAATAGATGTATTTGATGATCTCTTCCAAGGAATGGAAAATTTTTTAGATATAATCAAGTTTGCATCCAGCCAACTAAGCCAAGATGATTTGGAAGCATTCCAAATATATAAAAATAAGATACTGGAGAGAGTTCCTCTCAATTTTTTAACTATTGAAGATGTCAACATGCCTACTCTAAGTATCAGCTTGGATAACAAAGCAAAAGATGTGTCTGAGGATGAATCAGGTCAATCAACGCATCACTATCACAATTTGGATCACTCTAAATAAATCCGAATTCCAAAGGATAGCCCAAAAATTAAAAATATAATACTCAAGTAATCAAGATATAGAGATGCAAGAGCAAAAAGAAAGTAATGGAAATTGCAGCCAACTTCCCAAGAATTTTAGCAATAGCCATGACACACTTGATTAATCATATTAATCAATAGTCACAAACAAAGAATTTTAGTAGTAAATGGGAGGAGTTTTCTGAATCAATAAAAACTCCTAAAGCTAATCCCAATACTGATCAAGTAACTAGCTTTCAAACACCAGAACATTCCCAGAAGATAGTGGAAACTGTTAATCCACTACAACAAGTTCTAGAGACTCATGATCGAGAGATCATACCAACCCACCCTACAAAACAAATAGTTTTAAAAGTTGAAGAAATTCCTTCACTGGATATTTTCTACAGTCCTAGGTATAAGGCTGCAGTTAAGACGAACAAAAGAAGCACTGATGAAATAGTCTCAAATCTCACAGATGAATTAGTCGATGTACTATGGAAGGATTCCTTAGATGACCCTACGAAACATCTAACTAAATTATCACAGTATGCAGGGGCATATGCTACTTCCACTGTTGATAAAGTTACTGAAGTTAGAGTGTTGCTGAGGAAAAACGAAGCTAGAGTACAAGAACTAGAGAGGCTGTTAAATGAAGAAAAATCCAACTCCAGTGAGAAAATCAAAGCAAATATGGCCCAATTTCAAAAGGATTTTGAGAATCTTAAATTGCAGCATCAAGCAAAAATCAACGAGAAACAAGAAAAACTGGAAACAACAATGATCATGTTACAGAGCCAACCACAATTAGAGAAACTAATAAAAGAAGCATTGGATGTAAATGCTAAGTTAAAGAAAGAACAGTAAGTATTTTGTCATCAAGCTTCTATTATTGACTCTTATTGTGATTCAAATAAAATATTGATCCAACAAATAGCTATCCAGAAACTTGACTGTGAAATAATTGAAAAGAAAATCAATGAACATATTCAATGGAAAGCATCAGACTCAGGAAAGGAAGCTAATCTATCTCATGTAGATAAGTTTCATAAGGAGATCCTATTCAGATATTGGGAAGCACAAATCAAGCAGGCAGAGAAAGCAGCAAATAAAACATCAAAATTCTCAAATGAAATTATTGAGTCTGTATGTGAACAGCTGGTGAAAGCATAGCTTCTCAAAGAGTACACGTCTGAAGTGTTCTTAGAATTAAAACAGATAAAAACACAATGGAAGAAGAAAGCAGACACACAAGATGATGTAATTAAAAAGGTAAAGAACTTTGATCAAGAAACTGGAATTTTTCTGACTAAACTTATAAGTGACAGATTCTCGCAACTCTTAATAGATTCAACAAAAATATTGCATCCAGTACTTTCAAATGCAGTATTCATTGAAGGGACGGGTTAGATCAAGGATTTCATAGCCAGCTCAGCTTAAGCCTATGGTAGAAATTTTTGAATTTCATGACCAAATCCAGAAGAAAGGGTAGAATTCATAAATCAAAATTGTTATTTTATTTTCCTAGATTGTAGTTTAAGTTAGTCTTACGAGGATGGTTGTTTGAACCCTCCTCTATATTTTTGTAATAATCTATTTTAGAACATAGTTAGTTTTGTATTTAAACCCCTCTCATGCATTTAGAGAAGGGTCCAGAAATTTGTCAAAAACATTTGTAAAGAATGCACTATTGTATGTTTTGTGAATGCTTTGATGAATTAATGGAACACATTTGTTGTCTTTTGACAATTAAAGTTTTTTAACTGATGTTGCACTACTGTAATCTTTAAATTTCTTGAAATTGAAAAGGAGAAGATCAATTATTGTCAATTTACATGAGTAGAACTTCGTACATATGGTACTTTTATTTACTTTTATTAAGTTTTTCTTTATAGATTAACAATCATCTTTTATTGCATTATATATTTGAAATGTTATTATAGATGAATGTTACATGCACTTATGTTCTAATATTTGTATGTAATTACTTATTGAATGTATAATCACACATATGAATATGATATATTTTTCACAATTCTTATAGTCAAACTATTTTGTTAGGAGAATTATCTTACATAATTTTCATCTCTTTCAATTGTTAAATGATCTATATTACTAATAACTGAAAGAAATCTCTTTAGATTGCATAAAGGAAGAAACACCCCAGGTATACAGTAGAATAAATAGTTTAGATAGATGCATAAGATAGATTAAAATCATTCTCCATTTTCATGTCATATAATCACAACACCCTCAAAATCATCCTTACTGGGAAACTGGTCCCATTATCCCCAATCGGAGCCACTACACCAAACAAAAAAGAAGTTTCTTTAAGGTCCTGACCAGGTGGTTTTCCCCATGTTTTGATATTGGAATTTCAAGGCTCAACAAGTAGCCACTACGTGTTCAATTGATTAAAATGATAGGTTAAATCATGGTTTGCCCTAAAGTGGTTGATTAGCTCCTGGGAGTCCTGTAGCACTTGAGGGACGTTTTTGAAGTGTTGGTTCATCAGTTCCACTTTCTTAACTTCAATTAGGGAGTTGAATAATATCATAGTAGCTCTTCCTCACATGTTTACCCTGGTGGACCAGTTAGCTTGGGTAAACGTGGAAGGAGGGTGTCACAGAGTGGTATCAGAGCATGGTTCAACACTTAGACTGGATGGGTGGAATGTGTTTTTCATGCATACATGTCAGTTGCATATGCATTTTTTATGCTTGTGGAATATGTTCTTGTTGTTTATGCATGGTGATGGTCATTTTTTCCATTGTGTCACCATGTGGAAGTTGATGATGTTGTTGTTGGGATGTGTTAGTCATGAATGCATGTCGGTTGTATATGCATTTGTTCTGAATGCCAGTGTCCATATGTTGTTATGCATGCATTATTATGGGTATGAGGCCATTGTATTTGTTTTAGGTCATCATTATGGTGTTGGATGTTATGATGCTAATGTGTTGGTTGAGATAGAGAAGGTGATGAAAATCATTAGAGCGAGGTTGCGGTACTAGACTTTGGGGTGAGAGAAGATCTTCATACAGGTTTGTATGTTGGGTATGAAGGTATATAGATTAAGGGTTGATATATGCATTATGGTTATGTGTAAGCCTTTCATTCTACTATTATGGTTACATACATGATAGATGTTAGTTAATTAGTGTAATCATATGTACATGTGTTGGTTGGTCATGCATGGTATTAACTTGATGACTATGTTATATGTTGTCAACGATTATGTTATATTATTAACTTGTTTTTGTTACATTTTAGTCAGCTTGATTATTAAGGTTATTGCATTTAAGATATTGATGTTATATGTATCATGCCAATTTGGATTGGCCTATGAAGTTGTTTAGGGTTATGACATTCAAGTATGAGTCAACCTATTTGTGTTAGTGTGTTGTATTATGTCCACACTGACTATGCATATGTGATTGTTATGCATGAATGACAATTGTTTATGAGCGTATGATGTGAAAATGTTAGCCAGTTACTGTTATGGATATCATGACCTTATTTATGATTGAGCGGATATGTTGTGAAGTTGTATCATGCTAATCTATATCGATTGTGCATACAAGATATCCTCCCTTGAAATGCATCAAGGTATGAGTCTGTTTATGGTGTATACTTGGTGCTTGACTATTTGATTATGTCGTCTATTTGGTGTTTGAGTGTTTGGTGTCCATTATGTCATCTAGTTGATTTATTTAACATGGTACGTGTATAGTTTGTTTGAGTATTTAATTAATTGCATGATATGAGTATGTGTCTATAAGATTACATGAATGAATGGTATTGTTTTAAGATGGTTGTACTAAAGCATTATGTGTTGAGACAAATGATATGTACTTGAGTGTAAGTAGGTGATACTAATAGATTCGTATATTCTAGGGATAACAGGCCAAGTACAAGGAAATAATATGAGGTAATAATATAAGAATGATAAATAAATGGGCCATAGTTAATAAATAAAGTGGTTAACCCACATTATGCAAGGGACCACATGTAGCTAGGGAATAAAGTGATAAGCCCATTGTATTGGATGTATGGTATTGAGAGACCTATGGTAACTACCCATGGTATTTTTGTAATAGATCTGATAAGAAAATGTATAGAAATGGAAAATATGCCCAAGAGAAATAACACCATAGAAGACAAAACTTCAGATCTTCATTAATATCAAAACCCTTAAGGTAGGGCAACACCATACATTCACTCCTTAAGGAAGGAGATCACTCCACAAGCCATATGCTTGCTAATACAATAATCCTTGACATCTCTCAATGGAGAGTCTCTAACCTCTATATAGGTTTCATACATGCAATACCATGGGTAGTTACCATGGGTCTCTCAATACCATACATCCAATACAATGGGCTTATCACTTTATTCCCTAGCTACATGTGGTCCCTTACATAATGTGGGTTAACCACTTTATTTATTAACTATGGCCCAATTATTTATCATTCTTATATTATTACATCATATTATTCCCTTGGGTACCTCCCTTTGTACCCTATATTATCCCCCCTAGGTATACTACATTACACCCCCCTTAAACATGTTTCGTCCCCGAAACATAAGAAGAACACAAATAATAAGATCTACTCAAAAGAGTATTCCACTGGTACCATTCACGTGCATCCAGCCAACCCAGAGAAAGGTGAACACTCGATCTAGTCGATGTCTCGCTCACTTGAGATTGAAGTGGGTTCTGGTGGTTCTTTTATGTTGATGTGTTGTGGGTGGATCGTCGCACCTCTCTATGTGTCATCCAGGGGTTGTTGTCCTTGTTGCTAATTCGTTGCCACCTTGCTGGTTGTTGTCTTGCTGGGTGATGCGGGTGGTGATATGTTGAAGCTTTAACTGATGGAACATCTTTCCTTAATTCCTCCATTATTGGTGATGGAGTGGTGTCAGGTTCTTTTGTTGGTACTTGCTTTGATGTCTGTGTTTGGCTGTCTACCATCAAAGGCTCATCATTTGATGTGTCTGTCTCATTAGATATTTGTGCTTCTGCCTCCCCGGTCTCTGCATGGTTCTTAATGCAAATATCGTGCAATGTAATTTTCTTCTTTTTATACCAGAGTTTCATGAATTTCTTTTGCACATTAAAATTGACAGTACCAACGGATTCCATCCAAGGGTGTCCCAAAACAACGTCCACATCATCCATATCTGAAGCATAAAAATCAGAACGCAACACATACTTATCCATAGAAATCTTCAAATCTTTATAAATTTGAAAATCTTCATTATCAACCTGTGTGTTTTCAATATGCTTTGCTAGAACTTGCAATTTTTTTGCCAAATTCACATTGATACAATTATGCTTGCAACTAGGAATGATAGACACAATGATGTTCTCTTTCTGAATACGTCCATGAACCTGTAATATGGAAATATTAGTAGAAAATAAGTCTTTATGGCTCTTACTATCCTTCTTTCCGTCTTGTGACCACTTGTCCAAAAGGACTTTTTCAAGTTGTTTCTCGGGAAGTTCCCTCACTGAGCTGTCAAGTGAGATCCACCATTCATTTGCCTCATCTTCCATATCAATCCCTATGGAGCCTATCCAAAAATTTTGGTAGTGATCCTTGTGATATTGTAAAAAATCTTCAATAGTAGGACCATCATCTTTTCCTGTAAACTTCATCTTGCGAGAATCCATAAAATAAAGTAAGGGTTTTGAAGAAAATCACTTACTTTGGAAAAAATTTAAAATGGACATTACTCGGTCAATATAACTCAAAATCCTTAATATAACCTGTTTTCGAAAATGGAATAGCCATTCTGCATCTAACCATATTGCTGAAATCCCGATCTAGGCACTCTGGAAACACAGATTTGCACTGCAACTGCCTCGGCGTCACAAAATTTCTGAAAAAATGGCTGATTTTAAATCAGTGATAACTCCCTCATCTGGACTCCGATTTGACCGATTTTTTTTTTGAAATCGGGTGATTTTTCAAGGAAAGCTCAGATCTATAATTGTTTGTCTGAAATTTTGCACCAGAATCTATTAAAACGTCAGGAGAGCCGCCGTACAAAAATTGCCGTCAGAAACATTTCTGTCACATAGCTGAATTTAAATCAGCGATATCACCCTCATCCGGACTCCGATTCGACTGATTTTTTTTTTGAAATTGGGTAATTTTCGATAAGGAATCCAGATCTGATATTTATTTCTGAAAATTTTTCACCAAAATTTCCAGATCTGCTCTACAAACTCGCTGCCCAAAAATTTCCTGCAAAAAATGAAAAAACAAATCTCCAAACTTTGCCCAAGAAAGTGCTCCGATACCATTTGTAATAGATCTGATAAGAAAATGTATAGAAATGGAAAATATGCCCAAGAAATAACACCATAGAAGACAAAACTTCAGATCTTCATTAATATCAAAACCCTTAAGGTAGGGCAACACCATACATTCACTCCTTAAGGAAGGAGATCACTCCACAAGCCATATGCTTGCCAATACAATAATCCTTGACATCCCTCAATGGAGAGTCTCTAGCCTCTATATAGGTTTCATACATGCAATACCATGGGTAGTTACCATGGGTCTCTCAATACCATACATCCAATACAATGGGCTTATCACTTTATTCCTTAGCTACATGTGGTCCCTTACATAATGTGGGTTAACCACTTTATTTATTAACTATGGCCCAATTATTTATCATTCTTATATTATTACATCATATTATTCCCTTGGGTACCTCCCTCAGAATATTATCCCCCCTAGGTATACTACACATTATGTATTATGAATTATTATGTGAGTTGATTGTAGATCCTGACATAGTTGTTAGACTTGGTAAAGGTTGATTTTGAATTAAAGTAGATATGGTGTCTTGATCTTTGAAACATGTGAATGGTTTGTGTGAACAAATGTAGTAAAACTTGCTTGGTATTTGCATGACAAGATAATAGTTGATGTATTTGTATAACTAACAGGTTGGTGATGTGACAATACATTGTAAGACTGGATTGCAACAAGGTAAGGTAACTAATATGATGTTATGTTTATTTATGCACTGAAATTTATGTGTTTACGATAATATGATATAATGAATTTCATGGCAATATATTTCCATGAAATCTTGAAGAAGACTCGGGCTGAGATTTCCTTTGGAAGCATTGGGAACCATGGGGATTGAGTCATGGTGTTTGTTTCTAGACTTGTGTTTTTGGTATTTTGTGATTTTTTGTGCCTTATTTGCGGTTTTGATTGCATCTAGTGCATGATCATGCCACCTTGTTTGTGGTGTATTTTGCTATTAGTTTTTAATGGTTTTCTTCTTGTGTGTTTCTTGTTCATTCATTTTTGTTTTGAGTCCTGGGAATTGGTTGGGAATGAGGAAATTTAATGGAGTTCAGGGAGAGCTGAATGGAACTCAACAGGTAATTAAAGTCTTGGATGAAGCTCGGTGCATGAGTAAGGGAAGTTGAAGGCAAGAGTATGATAGTGAATTGGATTGGTTGGGTCCATTAATGTAATGGACAGTGGCAAAACAATCATGAGAAAGGTAACCAGGAAAGGTAAAGTAAATGAACTTGAGGCTTCAGATTCCTTAGCTATGTTGGGAACTGTTGTTCTCAATGTTTTACATACTATGCACGCATAAAGGGAGTTATCTTAACCTTGACCTTATGATATCTGGTAGTTATGTTGTGATCATGACTATGATAATGTCTATATATGTATATATGCATGTATGTATGTCGATTTCTGAAGAGATCATGATTGGTTTATGTTGATGTTTATATATATACATATATGTTTGTATGTATGTATTTATGTATGTATGTATGTCGTTGATTTATAGGGTCGTTAGGATTGTTTTGTACTAGTGTTCACATGTATATATATGTATGTATGCAGTTGTTTGATTGGGTGGTTAGGGATCATGATTGTTTCATATTGATGTTTATATGTATATATGTATGTATGTAAGTCGTTGTCTAACAGGTGGAATCAGGAATCATTCTTGTGGAGGAATGATTTCTTATGCAAGTGAATGGTATGAAGAGGTTCCTGGTTTATGAGGAATCAATTGGGAAGAGTAGTCATGACATATCTACAAGTTCATTATCATGTGGATATGAATTGATATTATATGTTTGTAATATGCCTATTTTTAAGTTATGGACATGTAATGATGAGGGATACATCAACAAAATGGAAGCAGTGTGATTGGTGGCATGCTACAACTTGCATGAATAGTGAAAGGACCCTAGAAGCAAGGTTGCTTCGTAGAGTCAGTGTGTGGTCTATGGATGTGTAATAAAACTATAGTGTATATGTTGTACATGTTGTACTTGTGATTTTTTGTACATGCAGTTTGGTGTTATATGATACTATGTATATGATGTTTATGCAGTGTTATGTATAGATGGTGTTGCGTACATGCAATGATATATACAGATGGAATTTTGTACATGTTTTTTATGAAATGCTATGTATAAATGGTGTTGTGCACATATTTTTTATGAAGTTTTGTGTACATATGGTCTTGTGCGCATGTTTTGTATGTGGTGTTGTGTACAAATGGTGATTTTTGCATGTTACTTATGCAGTGTTGTGTACATATGGCGTGGTGTGTGTTATCCTCCACAGTGTCCCAAGGCTGAGAAAGGAGACTGAAAAAGGTAACCTCAGACCACTTTCGACTTGGTAGCTAGCCCTACCAAATCAGAGAGGGAAATCTCTACAATGTCACAGCCAAGGAAGTGACTCGAGAGGAAAATATATCGTAGGTTAGTTATTAAGCTCAGTGAGGGTTTGATTTTTAGGGTTTGTTGGATCACACACCAAGGTCTAGGGAACTAATTCAGGGTTCAAATGATTCAGTTGTAGGGATATAAAGGGGCAAGGTAGATATGCTTCAATAACACAATTGAGTTTTTCGTTGTGGTATAAGGTAGAAATAGAGAGAGATCAAAATGAGCATAGGGTTAAGAGCTCATTTATCAGAAGAAAAGAGACATAAAATGAAAACATCATCAAAATAGAGCACATAATCTATGAAGTATGTTTAAAAACTTATGAGATAATCACTTAAAGCATACTAATGGATTAAGGAGAACTAAAAATTCAATAAAATGATGATACAGAGGAAAAACACTACTACTAAGGCATACCACATGAATCCCTAGATAATATTTGCAATTGTCTTTATATTTCTACAAAAATATGATATACAATAGCTCCAAGCTTTTGATTATCTGATGTCCAACCCTAAGTTTGACTCAATCAAGGCTACCTATAGACCAAAAACCACACTTCCCTCTCTCAGGGATTGAATCCATCAAGATAGGAACAGTTTACATCATTTTCTCTAACCAAACCTAAAACTAGGGAGGTTAAGAACAAACTCCCTATTTAGCTTTGACTGACTTTACTAACATTAATGACCATCATAATCACATCAAATTGAAATTTACCAGCTCTATTACACTTAGTTACATCACATGAAAACCCAAAATGACTAATTAAATCATGAAAATTCAACTTTGACTAATTAAAAAAAAAAAAATTACACTGCTGACAAAAGCGCAACGAAATTTATCAGAAGCGTAGTGTGTCTGACAAAAGCACAGCGAGCTTCTTGGAAGGAAATTTTGAGGGGTTTTCCTTGATCCATTTTTTGAACTGAAAGTTGCTAAGGATACCCTAGTGTGTCTACTAGCCTCCTAAAGCTTCAAGACTGTAAAAATAATACTCCATAGCACCCAAAAATATATTTTCCCACAGCTACTCCAGAAAGCGTAGCGAGGGGTCTGAAATAGTGGCAGAAACATGTTTTTGAGGTGATTTTTTGACTTTTCCTTCCAAATTGTGTAGTGAAATGGCAACCCAGATACACATCTAACATGTACTCATCAATATATATCCAACCATGCAAGAAAATCTTCATTTTTAGGTCCTGGTAATAAGCGTAGCAAGAGCTCGTTGCGCTTCTGTGAATCACAAAATTGACAAATTGCCCATAAGTTCAAAATTTGACCAAAAATCTTCAAAATTTCTTGAAACTTGTTTCTTTTACTCCTTGGGTGATGATTTAGACAATCAAAGATGCATCAGCAAGTAAGTATATGTTGTCTCTCTTATTTAGCTTCATTACATTTTTCTTCAATTTTTTCTTCATGCTTCTAACCCTAATTTTGCAAATTTGGTTCCTGGTGAAGTAGTGCCTTGCCATGTGTCTTTGGAGGTTTGTGGATCTTTTGGCCCTCTTCAAGAGCTTCTATATGTGATCATTAACCCTATCAAGCCAAAACTATTTGTCTTGTTCAATCTCTGCTACAATTAGCTCATCAAAGTCATGTTCGACGATGGCTCACTTTCCTGCTTTTTCTGCCTTGATAATCCTCTTGTCCTTGGTCTCCTTGGATTCATCTGCACATCTTTATCCTCAAGCTAATAAACATCAATCACTACCTTACCTTTATCATCCTCTGACACCAATTCTGCCTTAGGTTTGCTTGACCAAAGTTGGATTACCTTAAGCTCTATGTTCTCTTGCTGTAGAAATGAAATCATGAAGTTTGCCTTTGAGATATTAACATTAAGCTTTTTTATTTCTGCTTCTTTCTCCTTTATTACCTCTTCATGTGACTTGTGTGTCTCATGCTCTGCCATGTCATCCTCAAAATGTGTTTGCTCATCATCATGCAAGGATGCATCATGTTGGTGTTCTGAAGGAGCAAACACTAGTCTTTTCCCTTTGATGTAAGTATTGGTCACCTTTGTCGTAGGTGTCTTTGCCATTGATGCCCTAGGTGACTGTGCAACTGGTTTTTTTGAAGAGCCAACCTCTTATGGCTTTGATGATGCCAATGGTGTACTATGACTGCTAGTCTGGCTAGTAGCAGGCAAAAGAGAAGTTGATTGGATGAATGTCCCCCAAGGTAGATTGATTTTTGAAAGATGATGGAGAACAATGAATTTAAGCAAGCCATGGTGAAATAGTTTCGATTGATGATCCTTCCCTTTTCTTTGTACCTTCTTTGTCATCTTAACAAGGCTTCTATATAAATAATGAGGTAGGTTTAGAGTTTTTACCGTTGTGAAATGCATGAGTAGCCTTATATGATAATGATAAAGTATTGAGAACCTCCCTTCATAGGTAAAGTACCTCATGGTCATATTCATTAATGAAGCATACCTATCAAGCAATTGTCTGAAGGGAAAGAAGTTTTTTGGAGCATCTTTGTAGTGTGACTTTAGGAAAAATTTGTAATTCTCAATGTCCAAATCCATCCCTTTAAACTAGATTTCTCCATGGTTTGGAATCCCTATGGCTAAGGCTATGGAATCTGCTGAGATGGTGAATTCAACCCCTACTATGATGGACTTATCCTTCCTAAAATTGGTGGAAAATATGCTTTCAATTTGGCATGGCAACCTACTTCTTGAATCTTTTCACAAAAACCTAAACAACCCACATCCTCAAAGGATTTCTTGATGAAAGATGAAGCCATGATTTCTTTGACATGGGATGTCTCATACTTGGAAACTTTCCCTCCCTTATACTTTTTATTCTCAATATCACTGGTTCCAGTTTCCATGATTAAATCCCTAGCTAGGTAGGAGGGAAGGGATAGGGTATGATAGTGAAAATAAGGAAAAAAGGACTGTGGTATTGAAGGAAAGGAATTGATGGGTAAGGGGTTGGGAAAATTATATGGGATAGGGATAGATGTTAGGGAGTGTAGGGAAGTGTAAATTATTGAAAATAGTGAGGGGAAGGTGTGAAAATGTGGAAAACACAGTCCTAGCCTAGGTAATTATCAATGAAGCAACATAGGATATGGTTTGTAGGAAAAATGGAATAAATGAAGGGAATAAGTGAGGGGAATTCTTTGGGGGAGAATGTGAGGTGAAGGTGAGTGTAGGAGAGCAAAAAACTAAGGCTTTTACCACTAAAACAAAACAAATTCACGTGGAAATGAAAAGCGAAGTGAAACCCTAGGAGAGGGAATTTCACTGAAAATTTTGAGAAGATAGATGCATAAGAGAAGTGTCAAATGATACTTACTTGCCTCAATAGATGTTTTAAACCTTTGAAATTATGAAAGAAACCCCTTTGAATGGTTTCTTTTCCTCCAATTCAAAAACATAGCAAGGAAACCAAAAGCATAGTGTCCTCAGGAAAAAGTGTAGTGTGGGATCAAATTAGGGTTTTATAATGGAAATTTCAGGTTTTGAATGTTAAAATGAGGCTTGATAATGGAAGAGAGCTCAATGAAAGTGGAATGAGCAATTTCAAATTCTTTGGATGGTCTTTTATTAGTTGAAAATCAATTTTTGCTAGTGATGGTGGCATGACATCATATGGTGTTTTTTAGAAATGATGTGATATGACTGCAGCTTAGTATTTTGAAATGAAATGTTACCTTTACCTTTATTTCTTTTGTTCCTAAGTTGCTAACTCCCTTTAATGGTGACTCAAGTGATGAACATGACTCCTTTTTTTTTTAATTACTGACATTATGATGACCAATTAAGTGAAAACATAAAACATAACCTATATGATGACATGTTAACTTTTTCATGGCCTAAGACACTTAAATGAAGACATGACCATGATGAGTGATGATAAAATGAACAGGTGGAGGGAGAAGCACTGACCTAAACAACAACCAATGATCAAATTTTATTTGAAACTTATTTGAAACTATAAAATTTGACCTGGGACCCTATCAAATAACCTTGAAAGAGTACATTTGATCACTAGTGACTGAAAAACACTAAACATTGGTCTGGGGCTAGATGGAAGCTCCTTTTAGGAGGTGTCAACAACACCGTATACTGTAGCCTCATCCATTGGGAAATGGAGTCAAAAATAAAAACAAAACTCGACACTAAAATAACTAATCGTTCAACCGAAACTAACTTGACTAAAATAAAAAGCCGACTTTACTATTCAAAATAGCAACCGATCAAAGAAGCGTTATGGCCTTCTTCTCTAAGCCCAAGATTTCATGACAACTACCATACTTTAGCAAAAAAATAAACCGATATGTACAATGAAAGTGAGAAATTTCTGAAAAAATCAAGTGAGGTAATTCTTGAGGATTCTACCATCAACGTCCCTCCTAAATAACTTGTCCATCCAAATTTCTAAAAAAAGGCATTCTTCCTCTCAAAGCCAAAATTTTGTATGGTCCTTTCCACAAGTTTCAAACTTTCCATGCTTTCCTTTCACCTCGTTCCGGGAATCCCATCAGAGAACTACATCTCCCACACTAAAATCATATGCTTTTGTTTTCCTATCATATATCTTATTGATATTTCCTTGAAGCTTTGAAGTATTCTGAAATATTTCCTCTCGGGATTGCTGCAAATGAATCATATGATTGATTCTTCATTGAATATCATTGCACTCACTATCAACTTCCTACAAAATTTTCATGACCAGGACAACAAGAGAAGTCGGAAAAATAGTGTCCACTCCATATACCAACTAAAAAGGTGACATACATATGGATTTCTTAGTACTCACTATATCCACCCATAGAGAACTGATCAAATTCTTGTGCCAATTCTTCTTATTTTCTTCCAACAACTTCTTGATGATGTTTACCAATGATTTATTGGATGATTCAGTCAACCCATTATCTTGCTAGTAATATTCTATTGAATTCCCGAGCCTAAAGTGGTACTGGTCATAGAAAACAATCATCCTCTTAGATTTGAAGGCGGGTGCACTATCCGTGATTATTTTATGTGGACAATGAAATCGAGACAAAATATTAGACTCAATAACTGAATTATTACCGCATTCGTAGCCTATTTGGTGGGAATAGCCTCGATCCATTTCGTGAAATAGTTAGTAGTTGTCAAGATCCACTTGTGTTGTTCTGAAGATGAAGGGTGAATCTCACCGATAAAATCAAGACCCCACTGCTGAAAGGGTGCTTGAACTGAAATGGGATACAAGGGAAGTGGTAACAACTTCCTCTTTCCCTGAAAAATCTAACACTCATGGCAACTCATGACAGTTTTGTAAACATCAGATTATAAATAAAAATTAAAAAAAAGCCAATAAAAGTATGCCCTTAATATCTTGTTTTTTTGGTCTTCCAGAAGTAATGACTACCACAATCACCCTTGTGAAAATAATTCATTACTTCTTTTGCCTCATTTTCAACTAAAAAATTCAGTAAAAATCCTCTTAGATATTTCCAAAATAATGCATTATCAAGAATGCAATATTTCAATGCTTTCAACTTCATTGATCTACTCTTACTCTTTGACACATCTGGCGGAGGATTCAAATGCTAAAGCACATAAACAATGTCTAAATACCAAGGAGATGAAGTAAAAATATGTGATACCTGAGGTGATGAATCAACTACTTCTTCCTCGGAAAGTGAACCAATGAGATTGATGTCCAGAACATGAAAATTGGACTCTGCCATACGCTTCACCAAACTTTGTCCTTTTATCAGCTTTGTTGGTTTAATTTCGAGTTCATACTCAAGCATTTCAGCTATCCATTTTCTGCGCCTGCCTTTAGGATCAGTCTGCATCAAAACATCCTTGACTGCAGCATTAGGAACATAGGCAAAAATATGCGAGTGAAGAATTTACACCCGGAAATCCTTCATATCCTTCACAAGTTTCAGGGCCTATTTCTCTATGATATTATACCTCAATTCTGCATCCCTTATGGTTCTACTGAAAAATTAAATTGGTTGTTCTATTTTTTTTGTTTCTCTTCTACATTAGGGCAACAACCAATGTGTGCTGAGAATTAAATGATAAAATGATAAAATCCATAGTGTAATCTGGGCTAATTAATATTAGAGGATGATACAAAGAAAACTTGACTTAATTGAAAAATCTTCTCGCATCCTCAAACCATTTCACCTCACTGTCCTTCTTCAACATTGTAGTCATTTCCCACAAAAGTTCAATGAGAGTAGGAATAAACCTTCTCAAAAAGTTTATCTTACCATTAAAGGACTGAATTTCCTTTTTGTTTCTTAGGAAATCCAACTGCTAGATTGCTTCAGTTGTTGAGGGATCTATGCAGATTCCATCCTTTGATATAATATGCCCAAGTAATTTTCCCTCTTCCATGGCAAACAAACTCTTCTTCTATTTCAAAAAAATGTCGAATTTCCTACACCTCTGGAACACAATCCTCAAATGATGCAAGTGATCTTCATCTGTTTAAGAGAAAATTGTTATATCATCAAGGTAAATAACCAAAAATATATCTTTCTCATTAGCGAAAGTGATATCCATCGCTCGTTGAAATGTTTCCCCTGCATTTTCTAGCCCAAAAGGAATCTTGGCGTACATGAAAGTACCCCAAGGTGTGGCATAAAAGTTGTCTTCTCACGATCATCTGGATGCATTAAGATTTGATTATAGCCTAAATATCCATCAAGCAATGAAATTCTAGAAGTACCAAATAATTTGTGTAAGATGTTATCCATATTCAGGATAGGATAGTTGTCCTTCAAGGACACTTTGTTCAAATTACGGAAATCAATGCATAAACAAATTTCACTTGTCTTTTTTCTAGCTGGAACAAGATTTGACATCCAATTATAAAATCGAATAGGAACAATGATACCAGCCTTATACAATATGTTTACCTCTTTCTCAATAGATGGCAACAACTTTGGATTGATCCTTTTGATCTTTTAGCAAAAAGGTTTCTGATCAGACTTGATTGGAATAGTGTGTTGAATTATAATTTTATCATAAACTTTCAAATATGAATAAACCCATGTAAACACATCAGAAAACTTGGCCATAAGTGTTGCATATTTACCTTGCATTTATGGAGTTAAGGACTTCGATAACTTCACCATCTCAGGCTTCTCGGGTGTGCCAATATTTATGTCTTCAACTCCTGCTTTAGTGGGGACCATTATCGGCTTCTGGACATCATCTTGATCAAAGAGATCTTCCAAGGGTACAAGACCTCATGGAATGAAATTGTCTTTCAGGTGTAAAACCTACATTTTTATCGCATGAACTTCATGATCATCTTCATAAAATATATCATCAATTTGAGAAGTTGAAAATTCATCCTCCATTTGCAGAAAATTTTTGATTTTCTTGTCATCTTGAAACACTTGCCAATATCTTAGGTTATCCAGAACAACAGGGTGATGCTTAGCATTGATTTCAAACTTCTTATTGGAATGTATCAGAATTATAAACATGCTTGCTGCAGTGGCAAGAGAATCAGCTATGCAATTTTGATTTCTTGGAATCGTGGACAAAGTATACTCAGGAAAAGTTTTCAGAATATCTAACACAGCATTGCGATAATCTCGCATCCTTGAATTTTTGGCCTAGTATTCCCCTTTCACCTGGTTGATTATTAATTTTAGATTCGCCATAAACTGAAATCTATTTAGCCCCTAAATTTTTAAGAATCTTAAGCCCGACTATCAAAGCTTCATACTCCACTTCATTATTAGAACAATCAAAAGCAAGTTTGTATGAACATAAACTGACATTAGGAGGAATTTTTTTTGTATAATTTGTAGGACCATGAATCCAAATTCAGATTCCAGCTCCATCTTTTCTTAAGGCACCATCAAAATCCATGGTCCATAGACCATGTTCTTCATCTGGAAGCTCAAATTTGGGTGGCTGGTCTTTCTTATCTACTTGGAGATGATTTGTTGCCTCAACATGCTCTGTTTCTTTCATTGATTCTACTATCCCTTCAACTGATGTACTTGGCTGCAAATCATTCAACTTTTGTTCCTTTTTTTTCTGCATTGGAAACTTCTCGAACACTACCCAAAACTTCTGTAATTTCCACATTTTATTTTATCTAACTTTCGAATTCAATTGGAATATCATCAATAAACAAAATAAAATATTCCAAGTCTGTATGTACAGCGTGTATTGGGTGATTATTCGGCTTCTCCTTGTTGTTAATCATATATTTCATCTTGGTTTCCAGGTTCAATTTTCTGAGTTGATCGAACACCAGTATAGTAGCATAGGATAAATCAAGTTGCAAAGTGCCTTTTAGTTGTGCTCCCCATGATCGTGAGAGAAAAATCCCATACCTTGGAGGAATATCAACCACAACCACATCCATAAAAAAATTCTTTGCTAGAATCTGATCAAGAGATACTATCAAATGTTTAATGAGACCGAGACACCTAACCCTTCCCGAGTCAAACGAGTAAAGGTCATGATATGGGCACGTAATATCCAATCCTAGTTTTTCCATGATGGCTTTGGGCATGAGGTTGTGGGAGGTCTCAGAGTCTAGCATAGCATTGTGAAGGATGAAATCATGGATTCTAAGACTGAGGTAGTAAGGTCAGACTTCATTGTCAGGTAAGTTTCCATCTACGTGGTATGGGCCAAACAAAAGGTCAGGGTGGTCATCATTAACATTCACCATATCAGATGTTTGGTCAAATTTTAGAATTTTAGCTACATGAAACTTATACTGATCATTCTTAACCAATTCAGTCAAAGGAATGGAAACTTTCAATTTGGAAATCTCAATTCTCTAGGCTAAATAGATTAGGATATTTTTCTACCTCTTTGGATGTGTTATCCTTCCTTTCAGGTTGTTATTTGGTAGGAATCTCCTTTATTTGTCCTGTAGTTTTTGTTTCCTTATCTCTCCTAGAATTTTTGGTGGATGCCTCATTGTTCTTTATCTGATTAGTGGTAGCAAGCTCCTTTTCTTTATGTTGATTTCTCTGCTAATTTGTAGAGGTCAGTTCTTGGGGTTGAGTATCCTTTGGATAAGTATACCTCTTTTGATTTGAAGTGATGTCCACGTTTCTGTTCCTAAAACTGTATTTCCTTTGCATTGAGCTAAGGGAATTTTGGAAACCTCTTTGATAATCTTCAGTCTATGTTGCTAACATATCATCATTTGAAAGAACAAATTTCTCATCATCAGGTTGATCAGCATGAGGTTCTTTAGTATATTCTTCATCTTCGGTTAAGAAAATAGGTTGTTGGTCTTTGACAAAAAGATAATTTTCTTCTAAAATTTCTTCTTCTTCAACCTGTGCATAATTCTACTAGAGTGGAGTACGGATCTGTTGTTGTGCCTATTGGTCCTAACCTCTTTTCTCTCTTTGCTTGATTCTGAATTAAGGTTGTTGTTTTTTTTGTTATCCTTTGAAATTCAGATTCCTGATTTGATTTTCTAATTGTCTATATGATACTGTCATCATATCCATCATCTTCTCCATGGTTCTGATTAAAGTATCCAAATTACCATCCGATGAAGTAGATGGCTCCTCTTTGATTGTGACCTTTTTTTCGTTTTTACTTTTGACTTCTTAATCAGCAAGTTTGCTTAAACACTCACGACATTAGTTTGCATTTATTCAATATTTGAAGGACTCCTCTCCCTCAACTGATAATCCATGTCAGGATCAAATGCATCAGGATAATGAAGCAATGCAAAGCCAGGAGGAGGTTTGATGTCATTTGGAATAAAATTGTACACCTTGTTGAATTTGATAGTGAAGTCTTGTACATATTCATTTGGATTTCTTTTCAAAGAATTTTATTCCACCAGAATATGAAGAGGATTTTTCCTTTCTTCCCACTAGGCTAAGAAAAGGTCAATCAGTTGTTGTGGGTTAGCTATTGAATGTGTTGTTAGAGTACAAAACAAATTCTTAACATCTCTTGAAAAACTTTGGGCTATCACACACATGTTGGCATCATCATTGTCAATCTCTTCAAGATAAATGAAATCATTTACTTTGACTACATGCTGCTGAGTTGTGACCTCTTTTGTCCCATAAAACAGAGGGAGTCTTTGACCATATCCTTGAGGCAGATCAGTAAGTGCAGGAGGCAATACTAAAGGGGAAAATCTCGCTATGTGATCCAGGTGGATATTGGTGGCCACCTGCCTATTCCACTGGGACCCCCACCATTATTTCTTTCAGTTTTTTAGTTTCAGCACAGTTTATTATTTTTAGCAGTTTTTTGGGTCCTGAGCTTCCAGAGCCCTTTTGAGGCCGTAAACGACATTTTTTTGGGAAAACCAGAGCAAAGTGGAGGTTCCTTTTATGTTTCTCACTCAAAAGTTGTATTCCTTGGATAGATATTTCAAAATGGGTATTGAGCAAATCAAATGGAGATCATATGCCAAAGTTACGTCCCTGGGAAGTTGATGTACCAATTTACACAAATGGGGCCCATAATTTTGGCGCTTCATCTCCTAGGGCTAGGTTTTTGGATGTTTAGGGTTTTACATTGTTTCTCAACAATAAATAGGCCCTCAAGCCTCATTTTAACATAGTTTAGTTGCCTGTAGCCACTGCAACTCTTCTCAGAGATAAGCTACCAGTGCCCTAGCTAGTTTATTTCCATTATGTCTCTAAGCATATTTCTGTTATTTGATATTAATGAAATGAAGTGTTATTTCTGTTGCAACTCTATGTTTATGTTTATTTTTGTATTTCATTGCATTCCTGCATAAATTTGGATCAGTGGTATTAGAGCGGTCTGCTCTTTCTTTGTTTTTCTTTGCATGTCCCCAATGAGGTCAGGGTATAAGAAGTTAGGGCTTGATCTGGTTGAACCCTTGCAATATCAGCCTTGCAAACCCTAACGACCTCCCATGGTGGAAGAAAATAAATAAGAGGGAGTAGGAGATCCTATCAAATTATTTCTCAAGGAGGCCCTCGATAAACAGAGGAATGCGATGATGGGTAACTTTGCCCAGATCCTTCAACGACTACCCACCAGTGGTGCATCTACATCCAGTAGCCACTCTAGAGGCGCCACTCCTTTCAAGGTACAATTCAACTTCAAAATTCCTATATTTTAAGGCCAGATAGATGCAAACACCATCGATAGATGGTTGAATTTACTGTAATGGTATTTCTTGGTCCATCATTTCTCCGACCGAGAAAATATTACTTTTGCACTACTCAAAGTCGCCTCCCATGTCAAAGACTAGTGGGAAATATAATGTGAGAAAAAAAGGACAAGAGGGAACCCTCTCTGTTCTCAGCTGCACAAACTTGGAATTCATTCTGAGATAGCATCAAGAAAAAATATTACCCCATGGGGAGCTATGAGGATAAGTACATTCAATGAACCACGTTGCGGCAACAAAGGGTTCAATATGTGCATGAGCCAACGAATTTGTTCCATACCCTTCACACAAATTTGGGTATTAAAGATTTAGAGAGAAAATTGGTGCTAAAGTACCACAGCTCTATCCATAGACACATTAAGGAGGAAATTTAGTTCCTCGAAATTACCTCGCTTGGCATGAAATATCACTATGCCGCCAAGATCGAGTATAAATTTAAGCAGAAGAAGCGAGAATTTGGATACGCGAGTCTGAAGCTAGGGAAAGGCGCCCCCAAACTGCAGAAAAAGGGGCAAAACAAAAGTGGGGTGACTCAAAACAACACCACAAATCCAAAGAAGAAAATAGGGAAGTGGTGTGAATTTCATAACAGCCTCACTCACAACACAAACAACTATCAGGCCAAACAGTGATTGGTGGTCGAACTGAAGGCACCTGAATCAGATGCATGTTCTAATCCTGAGTCAAAACTAGACAAGGGAAATGAAAAAGGGAAGAAAATCGTTGATGTGGAACCTAGTGCTACTGTTTCTACCACCAAGCTCCAGAGGGAGGATCTTGAGGATCTAGAGGAGGGGGAGCGCCTCTTCCATTCGTAGATGTGGGTGAAGAGTTATCCACTAAAATTACATGTCTATAGCGGAAGCCAAAAGAGCCTCATTTCAGCAAAGGTCCTGTTTGGTCAATTTAGTGTGTCCTAAATTGCTACATTAATTTATCAATCCGGGATTCGTAAGCTGATGAAGTGTGGCGCACTATATGTGCAAGATAACCTATTTATTACCTTTTTGTCATTTTTGGTTTTCTAATGTGAGATGGAAATTCTAAAATAAAAACAAGTATGGTTATGATTGTTCAAGGCAATGATATCCTTTATAATGATTTACCAACTTCAAACTTCAAAAGGAATTTGAAACATACAATGACAAAACTGAAAGGAAATGAAAATGTGTTGCTAGCCTAGTAAATCAAACAGTGAACTATTGAGCATGAAAACCAAACTATCTTTGCTGCTGTCTAAACACAAAAGAAACTATGCTTAAATAAATCCAAGAATTGCAACAAAGTAAATCTAAATCAAATTACATCAACTTATATTCTGATCCCTCGCCATTAGTCCAGCTATGGCTTTCGGAGGTAACCATAAACAACTTGAGTAATCTGATATCTAATTTGCAGAAAAAGAAACTAATATCAAACTACATACTCATACTTCAATCCCTCACCATCAGTCCAGCTGTGGCTTTCGGAGGTAACTGAAAATGACATGAGCAATTTAATATATCTAACTTGCAGAAAGTAAACTAATATCAAACTACACACTCATACTTCAATCCCTCACCATCAGTCCAGCTGTGGCTTTCGGAGGTAACTGAAAATGACATGAGAAATTTAACATATCTAACTTGCCAAAAGTAAACTAATATCAAACTACACACTCATACTTCAATCCCTCACCATCAGTCCAACTGTGGCTTTCGGAGGTAATTGAAAATGACATGAGCAATTTAATATATCTAAATCTAACTATGGAAACAAATGTGCAAGACTGAAATAAACAAAACAGTACTGGAATTAGAAAAAAACTAAGAAAAATAAATTAGTAGTAGAACAATATTGATTCCATGTCATTAGTCAAAAGATATGCAAATGCCCGGGCTTCCTATTTGTAATCTGAAACAAGAACACTGATCAGTTAACATAAAACATGAAAGATTATGGACAAAAGTAAAGTGTAAAGCATGAAAGATTATAAACTGAGATGAAGCATAAATACCATGAAAGATGCAATGTATAAACACATGAATGATTATGGCACAATGAATTTAAAGAAATAAAACAAGAACTATACAATAATGCACAAAACCTCAGCGTGTGCAGGGGCCCTCTGCACCAGCCTTGGCAACAGCCTTCAAGTATGAATTACGCTTGGAAACAGAGTCTTCTTATATATTAAAATGCAGTCATAACAGAGAGGTGATATTACGGCACAGTGGCAACGTAATTACATTACAGAGCTATCTGGAGGCTAATCTAATATGCGTATGCAAACGCGTTATTTATAACAAAGGTAATATAACTAATTCCCTAAAGTTTGTGCTGATAGAGACACGTAAACCATCACGTCCAAAGATCCAGCATCATGGCCGCAGTGAAGAGTAAATCTATGAAGAGTGGATGTTGGATTCGGCTTATGGAGCCGTGTACATGTGTTGATGTGTCTCCCGTAAATTAGAAACGGTCATACAAATCTTCACGTGATGAGAAACAGAGTCCTGTCACCGTGGGACTCTACGGTTGACTTCCACTTGGCCACCTTTGACCACAGCCTCCTTAAGTGAATTTGCTCGAGCCAATAGGACACGATCCATGTCCACATCATTTCCGACTTGCCCATGTGGCTCATTTTTCCTGAAGACACCTGTAACATAGACTTTCACAAAATGGCTGCGGAAAGTTGCAGCAGCTGCGGAAAGTGGCAAGATTCCGCAGCTAAATGAGCAAAAATCTAAATCAAACAGTAGACACAAAACATAGTTAAAAACCATTTTATATGCTCTTTTACAATTGATATGCAATGATATTGAAAACTTAGAAGGTTCAGGTAAATGAAAAAGGTCTAGAAAGGTGTATAGGAAAGATGCAGATTTGAGACTCAACATACCCCCACTGTGAAGGTGTTGCATGTCCTCATGCAACCAAAATTTTGATAATCCTTTTTCAATTCATATGCCTTGACACTTCAGCCAGTACATCCAGTCCTCTCCTCCTCTTCCTTGGTGCTGCTAACATCCTGGGCTTCTTCATTAAGCATCTGAATTTGATATTAACCAGTGCTCTGCTTAACTTCTGGCATTTCTTTTTCAACTTCCTGTTCTTCTTCTGCCATATTCCCAGATGTAGCATGGTATTATCATGAATGATTTTGTCCAATTTTCTTTGTTCCTTCAATGCCTCATTTTAATTTTTAATGTGTTTATTTAAAAGCTCTAGCTCAAAGACTTCTTGTTTTAGTGATTGGACTAGATCATCTTTTGATATGTGAGGCTGAATGGACGAAGTACTAGGACCTGTAGCTACTTTTTCTAAAGATTCTATATAATCATATACTTCTTATTTCTTTGGGTCTATATCGGGTGTCATTTTTATTGGGCTGTCCCCAAAATGCCGTGGAGGAGAGTTGTCTTCAAAATCTGGCTGAGAAGGACTCACATTAACATCTGGCTGAGAATGGAATGGACTATGTTCAATGTCTGACTGAGAATTAAATGAACTAGGTTCACTGTATGACTGAGAGTGAGATGGACTATGGCCAGCTAGGGATTGTTCAAATGTTTCTTCTCCCAAGTCAATAAAATGGGGTCCTTTTGTTTGCGTTTTCCTCAACTTCCCCTTAAGCCTGGAACTTCTTCTCACACGCTGTGGACCACTGTCTTTTTGCTTTTGTTTTCCTTTCTCTTTCTTCTTGGCCATAGATAACTATTCTTGAAGATGAACCAATCTCTCAGATAACACTTGATGATCTTCTTCGGAAGAAGGGGTTTGATGCATAGCCTCAATACTTTTTCTCTCTTTTGATGTTATTGGCTTTTTACCCTTGGTTTCTCTCTTCTTCCTTTTTGACAGTCTCTCTTCCCTACTAGTTCTTTCAATTGTAGTAGTAGGAGTATTTTGAGTTTCATCATTTGTTCTTTTTCTCCTACTCCTTCTTGATGTGCTACCTTCAGGAATTTCTTGAGGTTCCTCAAAGAAATTTCTAATAAAAAATTGTTCCCATGTGTCCTTCTTCTCTTTTAACTGTTTTTCAATCAAAATTTTCACAAGACCATGGTGACATAGATGTGGTTCTACATCCCCTAAATGCTTCTGAACAGTCACAGACATCTTCTTCAAACTATTTAATAAAAAGTATGGAAAATTGAGGGTCTGGTTATCTAGAAAATTCATCAGCAATCGGGTATGGTACATATACATTGACCCAAAACGGCCCTCACAGGTGATAAATTTTTGAACAACTAGCAACAAAGTAGCCCATTCCTCTTTCAAAGCATGAACAGGAATTCCTCTTTTAAAAATAGTTATGTCCATACCTGGGTTATGTAGAATCACTCTCCAGGCTTCATCACTAATGCTTTTGTTCTTAAACCAACGTTCACCCTCTTGAATAAGTTCTGTGTCAGATGCTATAGATGCCTCATTCACCATGAACTTAAGGTCTCCAATCTCTACCTCCAGGCCATTGAAAGACCTTGCAAACGCTTTTGTCACTTCTTTATGGTAGCCTCTAAACTTTTGGATAAACCGCAGCCACTTTGCCTTCTTCAATATATCCCTGACTTGTGGATATCCTTCCATGAATTTAGGTCCCTCTGGTTCTGCTCTTAACAATTTACCCATCCTTTTTTCTGCTCTTTAAAAACTTGCCTGCATGAGGAGGGTTCAATCGAAGTAGGACGGCTGAATGAACGGAAATGAGCACGATGACTGTAGGTAGATATCAGAGAGTGGGTATACAGTCTGTAGCGTAACAGAGAATGAAATGGAGAGAAGCGGAACAGAGAAGGGTTACGTGAGCACGGCGGAAATGTGGTTGTGAGATTAATTAGAACAATAGGAGGAGTATAACACATCCGACAGTGTTTTAAAATTTGGTGGCTGCAAAATAAATGTAAGCACGTTTATACAACGGCTATGGATTTTATGCGGCTGAAAGAAGCCGTAGTCAAATCAACTACGTTTCATTGTCACAGGTGGAATATCGGAGTATGAGTGAAGATCGGAGGTTTAATTATGGGACCGTTTGAGAATGAATGCGAGGATTGTGGGAGGATTGTACAAAGATCATGGAGTGATTACGGAGTTTGTCAATATAATCATTGCACATAATGGATGGAGCTTATGGTTTATAACTATATAAAAATGTGTTTTAAATGCTATTTGAAATAAATTTTACTCATACCTTGGAATTCTTGCCATTTTTCCTTGGTCTTCAATTAGTTGCTCCTCATTGACATCTTGAATGCTCCATGTCTTCATTTTTGGTCCTCATACCTGCATTTTATTTCATGATTATGGAAATAACATCTGGCTGTACATTCTTTTGAAAACAGAGTCGTAGCTGCGGAATCTGCTTCTGGCTGCGGAAACTGGTGTCAGCTGCGGAAACAGATGTCAGCTGCGGAAACTGACACAGCTATTATTTGGGTGAATGGAAATGAACGGATGACAAATGACTAGATGGAAATGGTCATGAAAAATAATTTTATTGGTGAAATGGAATGAAACAGATAAAATGAAGTGGAATGGAGTGAAATGAAGTGAAATGAAGTGGAATGAAGTGGAATGGGTGGTCACAAAACTTGTGAAATGAAAGAGAGATTTTTTTTTTGGAAAATATAGGGTGTCAGGTGTTCCTAATTTTCACCGTACATTTTCTGTATAAGACTTCCAATCAGTGATTGGTTTTCAGGCTTATACAATTTTTTTTATTTTTTTTATTTTTTATTTTTTTAACTGAAAAGAACAAAAGCTAGGCTGGTGGAGAAGAAGAATTCTTCTGTACCAGCCTGATTGCAGAATTTTCTTGAAACATTTTGACAAATTCCTTTTTTGAGAGTGGCTTATGATAAACTTTCAATCTGTGGCCATTCACAATAAGAGGAGTTTGAAACTCATCAATGGTCTTGATTCTTACCGCTCCATTGCTAAAGATCTTGTCAATCTCACATGGCCCAAGCCAATGAGTCTGAAATTTTCCTTGAAAATCTTTAAACTTGGAATCAAATAACAATGCCCAATCTCCTTCTTGAAACTTCTTCTCTTTTATGTACTTGTCATGCCATTTAGCTCTTTGATATTGTTTATTTTTTAACTGAAAAGAACAAAAGCTAGGCTGGTGGAGAAGAAGAATTCTTCTATACCAGCCTGATTGCAGAATTTTATTGAAACATTTTGACAAATTCCTCTTTTGAGAGTGGCTTATGATAGACTTTCAATCTGTGGCCATTCACAATAAGAGGAGTTTGAAACTCATCAATGGTCTTGATTCTTACTGCTCCATTGCTAAAGATCTTGTCAATCTCATATGGCCCAAGCCAATGAGTTTGAAATTTTCCTTGAAAATCTTTAAACTTGGAATCAAATAACAATGCCCAATATCCTTCTTGAAACTTCTTCTCTTTGATGTACTTTTCATGCCATTTAGCTCTTTGATATTGAACTAGATCAGTTCTTAAAATTGCCTCTTGTCTGATCTCATCTAGCTCATTCAACTGCTCCATTCTATGCTTTTGGGCTTCTGATAAGTCCATCCCCAACTGAACTGCTATCTTGAAGGTCTTGACTTGGAACTCAATGGGGAGCAGGACTTCCTT